>JAOTRH010054468.1:0-19091 GCA_034768845.1 Heliamphora exappendiculata
AAACCTTCAAAGTTAGGCTTGTTGCTAAAGGGTTCACTCAGAAAGAAGGGATCGATTATGAGAAAACCTTTTCGTCGGTAGGCATGGTTAAGTCTATCCGAATTCTCTTATCCATTGCTGCTCATTTCGATTATGAAATTTGGCAAATGGATGTCAAGACAGCTTTCCTTAACGGAAGTATTGACGAGTGTATCTATATGATACAACCAGTCGAATTCATTACAAAGGGCCAGGAGCACAAGTTGTGCAAACTTAAGATATCCATTTATAGACTTCGGCAGGTATTGAGGTCTTTGAACACTCAGTTTGATCAATCTATAAAGTCTTATGATTTTAATCAGAGTCCGGATGAGTCATGTGTACACAAGAAGTGCGATGATCTTTCTAGTACTTTATGTTGACGATATCTAACTCATCAAAAACGATGTTGGGGCATTATCTACGGTTAAAGTATGATTATCTGGACAGTTCGATATAAAAGACTTGGAAGAAGTCAGTCACATCCTTGGGATCAAGCTCGTGCGAGATTAAAAATAAAGGATGTTGGGCTTATCACAAGCAAAGTATATCGATAATATCCTTACTTATTTTAGCATGCAGGATTTCAAGAAAGAATGTTTTCCTTTCAGACATGGAATCACTCTATCTAAGGATCAATGTCCTAAGACACCTGATGAGATATAGAAGATGAAGGTGGTTCTTTATGTTTCGTTAGTAAGAAGCCTCATGTATGCTATGCTTTACACTAGACTCGACATCTACTTTGTCATTGGCATAGTTAGCAGATATCAGCCTAATCCAGGATAGGAGTATTGGGCTACGGTAAAGAATATAATCAAGTACCTGAAAAAGTCTAAGGATTATATGTTGGTTTACCAGGCAGACAGTCTAGTACCTTTGGAGTATACAGACTCAAATTTTCAGTTTGACAAGGATTCTCGTAAGTCTACCTGAGGATATGTGTTTACCTTAGGAGGTAGAGTTATAAGTTGGAGGAGTATTAAGCAGTCCTACATTGTTGATTCCACCATGGAGGCCAAGTACATAGTAGCTTCTGAAGTGGCCAATGAAGCCATTTGGCTTAGGAAATCACACTTTATCAAATAAAGTGAGATTATATATATATTTTATCTCATTTATTAAAAAAATATAATAATAAATTAATTTTTTAATCTCACTTTTTTCTTATAAATGTAATTAAAAGTTAACTTAAACAAATAAACTTTTCAATTCCTCTCTCTCTCAATAGTTCTAAGGCCTCTCACGCCCCTCAAGCCTCTCAAGCCCTAGTCACTCTCTTCTCCATATCTCAGGCCTGCCATCGCCGCACGCCATTGCCTCTCAAGCCATTGCCGTACGCCATTGTCGCTTAAGCCACCGCCGATTGCCGTCGTTGCTCATGCCACCGCTGAGCGCTGTCGTCGCTCACGCCATTGCACATTGCCACCGTCGCTCGCCACCGCCTCTCACACCACCGTCCCACTGCTTGCCACGACTCTCACATTAAGCCCACTTAAAAGCACCGTCACACACCGCTCATGCCACCGCTGCTTAGATTGGCCACAGACTATGCTTCTTCAGATGAAGACAAAGATGAGGCCGAGGTTAGCAAAAAAGAGATAAAAAGCTTCAAAGCCCCAAAAGATGAATATGGACTTCCAAAGCACAATCAACCTCCTCTACTGCCCCCTCAAAACCAGTAATTCTCATTTTCCTCAAAATTCTCAGTTCAATTTAATCTACATGATAAAGATGAAACTAGGTTTTCGTACTTCGCTATAAAACAACCTCCTTTTATTGCTCTGTTTGGTTGCCTGGAAATGCTGTAAAAATTAGTAAGTTAAGATTAGTTCATCTATTTGGCATAGTTTAAGGTGATTTTTAAAGTTTAGAGAATTAAACAGAATGAAATATAATAATTGAAAGATTTTACTTTTTTTCCTCTTTAGTTTTTTCAAGGCCAGAGTTTTGTTTTCTTCCTTTTGTGTAAATTTCAAAATCCTAACCTCGATTATATTAGAACCTTGTTAGGTGTGCGAATTGAATTGCTGGTATTAACTACTTCAGAATCTTTGAATTTGTAAATAAGTTCATTCAAGAACACATGCTAGCCTCATTTAGAACATATTTTAAATTTTCAAGTTGTAGATTTTGGTGAGTGTTGCGAAGAAATGATCAAGTTGGAATTTCATTTTAGAAATTATAAGTAGTTGATCTTTGAGGTGATTTATTTTGTTGCCAAAAAAATCAATTATTTAATTTATGAATGGTCCAATTCACATTTTTGGGTAAACGAGAAGGCCCTGAAGATTGTAGTCATTCACACCAATCAAACAATAAGTAAAGGATAATTCTTTGGTTAGTTTACTGAAGCATATAAAGGCCTAAAAGCACAAAAATGAGGAGAAAAAGAAAGGATAATTCTTTGGTTCATATGGATAAGTGAATTAAGTCTTCATCTTCCCAATGGTGGTTTAAACTAGGCATGTTTTGACAGTATATGCTTTACAGGTTGGCATGCTATCCTATTTGGTGCAAATGTGATTTTTCCATTCTTGACCTGTTTTGCTTTTATTAGGTGCAGTTGAGTACAAGTTGTTTGTCGGCTTGCTGAGCAAACAAGCTTCAAAAAATGTGATTATTGAACCACCAGGTCTCTTTCTTGTTTCGATGCAATAAATATGTATATATATAAAATATTGCATTCATAATATGAGATTCTTTGTTTCGTCGTTCTCTTCAATTCTCTCTAACCGTTCTTATATTCAAGTTGAAAATATATCATTTATAGGTTCATAGCGCAATTTTTCTTTACAGATGAATTTCTTCACAAGGGAAATTCATTTTTTTGTTGTGATTTCTAAAGTTCCATTTTTGGCTGAATGGAGGGTCAATCGACCTCGCCATCTTCAATTCGTTGCATATGGACACCATAATGGGTTATAATTGTTACCATTTCCATTTATGATCCCAGTTTTTTCATATATGTAATTATTTATGGGTGCCAAGCATTAAAGGCACCCATGTGTCTAAAGCAAAACAAAGTCATGCAGTCATAATGTTTGTATCCTACTGCGATGATAAATGGCTACTATAGCAGAATAAGTTAGCCGAGGTAGGATTCCTTTATGCTTTTCTTATACATATGTCCCTTTAGTCATTTTATCTTTTTGCTTCTTCATGGCGATGTAATGATTCTAAACTTACATAAATGTATATTTAACTGTTTTATTACTCTCACCTTTGCATCACATCTTAATATGTGGCCTCCCTATATTAGGCAGCAAAAAGAGAGGAATATATGAGAGCCGTATTTTAAATTTTGTTTTGGTCAGGTCATATGTTCTATATTCATCATTCTGTTTGGAGATTTCAGAAAGGTAGTAAACAACATATGACACTTCTGGTATTGTATCTTAGAGCAAATCAGCCCTTTACTCTTTCATTCTTAATTCTCCTATATAGAATCTCATGTCTACAATCGATGGAGTGTTATTTTAGTAACATTTATGGCGGACCTGTGGGTTTGTTAGGAAATCAAATTTAAAAATGAACTGACTGGCACACTCTTCGTAATATGAAAGCTAAGAAAGGTGGACAAAATTTCTAAGAGAAAGTATGCCATTCTTCTCAATTCATCCCACCATTACGACGAGAATGAATTGGCCTTCCATATCAACGAATCTTATGGAATTCCCTTCCCTGTACACACATAATAAATGGATAACTTTTCTTAAACATTTCCCTCATCAAAAAATATTATCCGATGTGAATTGTCATATTTCTAATTGTTTAAGTCCTGTCTTTGCCTTTGAAGTGTGCTATCTTACTAAATAACTTTATTTCTAGTTTAATCTATGATATTCCTTTTAGGATTCCTAATGTAATCCAATATTTTTCAATTATAAGCTTGAAGATTTTGTGCTGAAGAATTGACGGGTGGTAAAATTTTAGTCAGGGGTGACAGGTTGTGTGTCAACAGGAGGAGGGCTATTGCTTTCCTATGCCGTTCCATTCTTACGATCCCAAGCTAATTTGATTTT
The DNA here is from genome assembly GCA_034768845.1 of Heliamphora exappendiculata. NCBI lineage: Eukaryota > Viridiplantae > Streptophyta > Magnoliopsida > Ericales > Sarraceniaceae > Heliamphora > Heliamphora exappendiculata. Next base: position 4,044 of record JAOTRH010054468.1, read on the forward strand.
GACGTAGGACCCAACTCTGAGCCCTTCAAGCTAATCGTTGGAGTTGTTGATACTCGATAGAAAGGCGAATTGGTTGCAATAAAATGGTGATTATAGTCATATAAATCCTTCTAATTCTACCATTAAGAGGACCTTATCAACTTAACATTTTTCCTCTCTCTTTTAAATTCTAAAGTTTAGAATTATTTATTCTACTCAAAACAAAGTAAGTTCTCTTGCTCACTTTTGAACTCCCCATTTAGCTACTATATGTCCATCATGTAAAAAATCATCCTTAGCATAAATTAATCATTAGGTCAGCCCTAAAATGATGTTATTGGGGGACCAACGTACCATTAGGTCTCATTTGATAACCGGTGTAGGTTGAGTGGGATTAATAGTGAGGTAAGATTAGGAATGAGGTGAGGTGAGATTGGTAATAAGGTAGGATTATGAATGACGTAGGATTAGTTTTTTTGTGTTTGATTTGGATAGTATTATGTGATGGACTATACAAACTCATATTTGATTTGGATGGGATTAAATAATGTGGGATTTGTTTAAATTTATAGTTTTAATCATTGAGCATTAATCATTTAGCATAAATCAATCCTTTACTTGTTCTATCATTTAAGTCATGGAAGTCAAAGAAGACATGCATCCTGTTCCTGCATCTTACATAGGAGAAAAATGCAATCACAATCATACAGATGCTTTCTATCGTGTTCATCATATTGAATTCAAGTTCACCTTCACTTAAAAGGAGAAATTAAACTGAAGAAAACTAATAGTTAGGTAGTCTCCTCTATTTAACTTAATTTGGTTTAGATATTGTGTGAGACCCTGAACCTTGTTATTTGAATTATTTATACATGTTGACGTGTTTTTCTTCATGTTATATACCACCAATGCATGGTTTATGTTTTGGAGTTGTAGAACAGCATGTTTAGATGTGCTTTATGCTTTCTCGGACCTTGTTTAGGCTTGTTGGGTTGGCCTTAGAACACAAAACTGAGACTCAAAATAGTATGTTGGACCAAGCAGGTTCGGTCGACTGAACTGGTGAGTTCGGTCGACTGAAGTGGAAACCAGTAGGTTAAGAACCTTGGGTTCGGTCGACTGGAGGGCTTGGCCCAGTCGACTGAACCATTTTTCTTGAGTTTGGTCGACTGAACAGTGGCAGTTTGGAGAATTCTAGCTTTTTGGAACTCTTTTTGTCGAGTTCTATATATATTCAGGGGCTGTTTGGTTTGGGAAAAGCTTATTTCTCCCATTCTCTCTGCCTTCTCTCTACTTTTACATGTTGTTCGACCCTCGTTTTCAACAACCAGCTTGTGAATCCCTGCTATTCATGCTGCTAGCTTCGTGCTCATCAAGTTAGATTCTTGTTTCGACGTGGTTCGAATTTTGAGGCTTAGAGTTTCGACTCGCCGACGTAGGATTCTAGACTCTACTAATGTTCTAGGGTGTTATATGTAATTGTAGGCTTTTTTACCAGTAAAAAATGTATGAAATGTCATATTAAGGTTAAACCTTGGTTTTTCAGGTAAAAAGCAAAATTTTCGCTTTTCTTGGTTTATTACGGTATATGACATGTGGTAGTGTGGTTTTCAAAGGGTTTTTCTTGAAAATAATGGTTTTTGTTGGAAAATGAGGAATTTTGATAAAATCTCAACATTTTCATGTTTTGGAGGTTTGGAGCTCGCCTTCGGGGGTTGAGACTCAGTTTTGAAATGTTTTGTTGAAAACGGGGAAAAACATTTTGAAAATATTTTGTTTTGATCTCCTGGTGAGGGATGGATCTATGTACATGTATAATGTACCGATTTGAGAAATATTTTGAGAAGATTATCTAGATGTACCGGGATGACGTGTATGTGGCACGAGTTACCCTCGGTATAAGTCTGAAAACGTGCGCAGAATAGGTACTCAGGTCCTTCGGGGTAGTTCCCATAAATTGAGACGGATGGGTGCTTAGCTCCCTCAGGGTCGTAACCCGTAAATTAAGCAGTTCGTTATGGTGTTCCGTATAGAACTTGTCATTACCTAACAGGCCTTCAGTGGTTCAGGATTAGGTAATGGGCAGGAGTCTATAGTTGTGACCTCTATCCCCTGGTGATAGAGTCGGTACATAGGATATTATTCTTCATATTCTGCGATGGTACATTTCGCGAGGGAACGATATTTTGTTTACTGTTTTTCCTTAACTGTGATGGTTTACTTGCATTATTTGCAAATTCATGGGTTTAAGGATGGAAACAGGGTTTTATGATAATAAAACCATTTTGGGAGGCTTGTGTTGGCTTGATAGGAAACTTGTGGGTTTTTGGATGGAAAACCATTTGGGGTTTGTGGTTGAGTTTGCTCTCACCACGTGATTGCATATTACCTGCTTTACAGCTTTATAGTCTGTTTTTATTGGGCTTTGGCTCACGAGTGGGATATTTTCTGTAAAAACTTTTACAGGTGATGATGTAGATGGGGATCTTGAGTAGTTGTAGTGGTGTCCGTGCTGACGGAAGATGGAAGACTGTAGTAGTTTTTCTTTTTGGTGTGCCTGATCTTGAAGGCAGTTTTGTACGCCGTAAGACGATATATTGTATACATGTTGAACCTGTATGTATTTTTGTTTATGAGAGATATTGTCTTTTGGGTATACCTTGGTTTCAACAGGTGGATTTCAATGTATGAAAATCTGTATTTTCATACAAAATGGATGTTTGGTGGATTTTCACGTGATCCTAAATTTTGGGGCGTGACAACTTAGTATCAGAGCTCTGGATTCGAATACCTAAGAGCCATGGGAAAATGTGTTTATCACCTGGTGAGGTAGATTGTATATGCTTGCTTGCATGTGTTTAAACGTTGGTTTATGACATGTTAATAGCTTTCTGAGCATGATTGTTGTGTATACGCGTGTATGGAGGTTGAATCTCAAGATCGACTAGTCTTGCCTTTGGGCATTTGGTTAAACATTTTTGGGAGCCAAGTTAGAAGCGCATTTGGCCAAGGGGTATTGTAGCAAGGAATCTGAATAGGTTATCCAAATGGACGAGTCTGTCTTGTTAGTTCTCCTCGGTATGTGAGACGTGTTAACATGATCTTATGTGGTTATGTGATAGCATGCTTACATGTTCATGTTACGTAGTAACATGCTGTAGGAAGGCTTATCTTATTTATATTGCTTTCTATAGAATTATGTCTACGCGGGGAGCGTGAGGACGGGGTCATGGCCGAGGTCGTGCTTATGTCCAGGTTCTAGAGGAGGGAGACGTTCATGCCCTACAGGAACAAGTGGGCGGTGCTGACGTTGTCCAGGAGATGCTTGCCACTATGCGAGTCATAGCAGAAGCGACCAAGGCTAGTGTGCGGGTTCCTGAACCAAGGGCTTCTGTGGCTATGAGAGAGTTTTGACGGTTGGATCCTCCAACCTTTGCTGGGGAGCCGTACCCCAAAATTTCTACTAAGTGGTTGGAAGTGACCACATCGATCTTTGATACTTTAGACATTGAGGAGGATGCACTACGCATAAAGTTGGCGGTGTTCCAACTGCGGAAAGATGCTAGAGGGTGGTGGAAGTTCGCCAAGACCACTGTGGATGAGACATGGGCTGCTTTCATGAGAGTCTTCTTGGAGAAGTATTTCCCAAGATCTTCGAGGGATACTTACCAAGAGGAGTTCCTTTCCCTTGTTCAGGGGAATTTATCTGTGGTCCAGTATGAGGCCAAGTTCGCGAATCTGTCGCGATTTGGATGAGAGATGGTATCGACAGAGGAATTACGTACTCGGAGGTTTGAGAGAGGACTTTGACCTGTCATCAAGGATAGAGTTGCGGCGCTAGATGTGGAGGTGTTCATCAAGCTGGTGGAAGCTGCTATCCGGGTAGAGAACTCATTGGTAGACAGCCGCATGATTAGAGAGAGCGGGAGTCAGTAGGGCAGTGGGGATCAGAGGCGCGGGAACAAGCGCCAGAGGTCATCTGGACCTAGTTCTCGTTTTGTTGGATCATTTCAGCCGCATCCGTCTATACCTACACCTTTAGTGGCTTCAGCAGGAAGGCCAGAGCAGAGATGGTTGATCTGTTATAGATGCGGACAGCTGGGGCATCGTTCAGTTGAGTGCCATCAGAAGGGCCAGGCTTAGAGTTTAGCATCCGTCCAGTCACAGGCGAGAGACCCACCTATCTATTTTGGGTGCGGTCAGTCTGGGCATATTCGCAGATCCTATCCCAGAGAGGGGAATGTCCAGGACACGACAAGAGCATCAGTTACTTCATCGGTACAGAGGTGACAGGCTTTGTAGCAGCCTAGGGCTCATACTTTTAGATTTATGGAAGGAGGTACTTCAGCTCAGTCTGTGAGGCAGCTGCCGACTCAGGGTTATGGTGGACAGACTAGACCACCGTAGGCTAGGGCTTATGTTCTTGCTGATTGCAGTGCTTCCAAAGCACCAGTTGCGTCTGATGCAGTAGTTACTCCGGCCATGATTAGAGGTACTCTTCTAGTCTTTAGATCATGGGCCAGTATTCTTATAGACACGGGAGGATCATATTCATTTATATCCTCTGCATTTGTGTCTGCATTGGGGTTAGAAATGGATTGGTTGGGTAGTACCATGTTTGTGGAGACCCCAGTTAGTGGGAATGTGACGCTGAACCTTGTTTGTAGATCTTGCATACTTGAGGTTGCTGGTCGCTGTTTAGAATTTGATTTTATCATTCTAGACATGTGCACGCTTGACGTCATCCTAGGGATGGACTGGCTGACTACCTACCGTGCCTATATAGATTGTGAGCATCAGAGAGTGTCGATCTGTATGCCGGATGGTGATTGTTTTTACTTTGTGGGTGATCGGGATGAGGGCTTGAGGTTTTTTCCTAGTGTTACTCGGGTTCGAGGAGATATGGGTTTTCTCTTTTCTGTGCTCATGTTGGATGAGTCTGTTGGGGTTCGAGGAGAGTTACCCCCTGTGGTGTGTGATTATCCCGATGTCTTCCCAGATGATTTGTTTGAGTTACTGCCGAGCCGAGAGGTGGAGGTCTCTATTGATCTTATTCCAGGAGCGGCTCCTATCTCTATGCCATCATATCGCTTTGCACCTCTTGAGTTACGAGAACAGAAGGTTCAGTTACAGGAGTTACTGGACAAAGGGTTTATCCGGCCGAGTACATCGCCGTGGGGAAGAACCAGTTTTGTTCGTAAAGAAGAAGGATGGGTCATTGAGACTATGTATAGATTACAGGAAGCTGAACCAGGTGACGGTGAAGAACAGGTATCCGATGCCGAGGATCGATGACCTGCTTGATCTGCTGAGGGGATCGCGCTATTTTTCGAAGATTGACCTGAGGTTAGGGTATCACCAGCTGAGGATTAGGGACGAGGACATAGCAAAGACCGCCTTTCAGACTCGCTTTGGTCACTACGAGTTTTTGGTTATGCCGTTCGGATTGACGAACACTCCAGCTACATTTATGGGTCTAATGAACCCTATCTTCCACCCCTATCTGGATAGTTTTGTGGTCGTGTTCGTGGACAATATTCTGGTTTATTCGCCTACGAGGGAGATGCACGAGGAGCACCTGCATATCGTACTTTAGCTTTTGAGAGAACATCGCTTGTATGCAAAGTTCGAGAAGCGTGAGTTCTGGATGATAGAGGTGAGATTCCTTGGACATGCGGTGTAGAAGGATGAGGTATCAGTAGACTCGACGAAGACTGATGCAGTGATGAATTGGCAGTGACCGAGGAATGTTTTTGAGATCCATAGTTTTCTGGGTCTAACGGGTTACTACCAACGGTTTGTACAAGACTTCTCTAGGCTTGCAGCACCCATGACGCGTCTGACGTGAAAGGGAGTGATGTTCTTATGGAGCGAGTCCTGTGAGTCAGCTTTTCAAGAACTGAAGAGGAGACTGACTAGTGCACTAGTTCTGATTATTCCAGAGCAAGGTCTGAGGTTTACTATGTATTGCGACGCATCACTTGATGGTTTGGACTGTGTGTTGATGCAGGGAGATAAGGTTGTAGCCTATGGCTCGCGACAGCTGAAGACACACGAGAGGAATTACCTGACTCATGATCTGGAGTTGGCAGCCGTAGTTTTCGCTTTAAAGACATGGCGGCACTATCTATATGGTGAGCATTTCGAGGTTTTTTCTGATCACAAGAGCTTGAAGTACTTGTTTTCACAGAAAGACCTAAATCTTCGCCAGCGACGGTGGATGGAGCTGTTGGGAGACTACGACTTTGATTTGTAGTACCACCCGGGGAAGGCAAATGTCATAGTTGATGCGCTTAGTAGGAGATCTCACGGATCGTTAGGTTCTGTGGGTATACGAGAATGGGGCATGCTTGGAGTTGTTGGGGAGTTTGATCTATGTCTCAGGAAGATAGGAGAAGGTGCAACTTTGTATTATATAGCTTCACAGCCTGCATTGATTGCACGTGTGTTGGCAGCTCAAAGAACCGATCTAGAGGCCCAGATGATATGGGATTACATTGTTAGTGGGATAGACACAGCAGGATGGGTGGTGAGTCCAAACCAGAGTCTGAGGTTGACCGGGCATTTGTTTGTGCTAGAGTCGTGCCGTGCTGAGGTGCTACATGAGTTTCATCACTCACGTCTTGCAGTACATCCAGGAGGCACGAAGATGTATCACGATCTACGCCGACAGTTTTGGTGGACCGAAATGAAGAGAGATGTAATCTGATTCATTTCTCGATGCTTTACTTGCCAACAAGTAAACGTGGAGCACCAGAGACCTGCAGGATTGTTACAGCCGTTGCCTGTATCTGAGTGGAAGTGAGAGAATGTCACTATGGATTTTGTGTTAGGACTTCCATGTTCACCGAAGGGACACGATGCTATTTGGGTTTTAGTGGATAGGTTGACGAAGTCTGCGCACTTTCTCCCCATTCGAGTGAGAGATCCAGTGGATAGATTGAGCAGATTATACGCCCGAGAGATAGTCTGACTACATGGAGTACCTGTGACTATCGTTTCTAATCGAGACCCGCGCTTTACATCGCGCTTTTTGTAGAGTCTTCAGGTGGCGTTGGGGATGAGCCTGACTTTTAGTACAACTTTTCATTCTCAGACTGACGGTCAGTCTGAGAGGACCATTCAAATTTTGGAGGACATGTTGAGAGCGTGCGTGCTTGACTTTTGGGGTTCTTGGGAGGTTCATCTGTCATTGGCAGAGTTTACATACAATAATAGCTATCAGTCCAGTATTGGGATGGCACCGTATGAGGCTCTGTATGGTAGGCCGCGTAGATCGCCAGTGTGTTGGTCAGAGGTGGGAGAGACCACTGTTATGGGACCCGACTTAGTTCGGGAGACGACAGAGCAGATTGCCGTGATTCGTCAACGTTTGGTGACAGCTCAGAGTCACCAGAAGAGTTATGCTGATCAGAGGAGGAGACCGTTAGAGTTTGCTATGGGGGATCATGTGTTTTTGAAGGTTTCGCCTCGCAGAGGATTGATGAGGTTTGGTCGTAGTGGGAAGCTATCACCACGTTTTATTGGACCCTTCGAGATTCTGGAAAGATTTGGAGTGGTAGCATACCGTCTGGCCTTGCCGCCTCAATTAGCATCTGTACACAACGTCTTTCACGTTTTGATGCTTTGGAGATACGTGCCCAATCCTTCACACGTATTAGATTGGATTGAGTTGCGAGTTGCTAAGGATGTCACATATGAGGAATGCCCGGTCAGGATTCTGGATGCGAAGGAACAGGTGTGGCAGCGGAGAACGATTGCGTATGTCAAATTCAGTGGCTTCATCACGAGGTTGAGGAAGCGACTTGGGAGGTTGAGTCTGGGATGCGTGCTAGATATCCAAACCTGTTTACCTCGTGACCTTGTAGTGAATTTTGGGGGCGACATTCCTTAAGGGGGGGGGGGGGGGGGGAGAGTTGTGAGACCTCGAATCTTGTTATTTGAATTATTTATACATGTTGACGCATTTTCCTTCATGTTATATACCACCGATGCATGGTTTATGTTTTAAAGTTGTAGAACAGCATGTTTAGATGTGTTTTATGCTTTTTCGGACCTTGTTTAGGCCTATTGGGTTGGCCGTAGAACACAAAATTGAGACTCAAAATAGTATGTTGGACCAAGTAGGTTCGGTCGACTGAAGTGGAAACCAGTAGGTTGAGAACCTTGGGTTCGGTCGACTAGAGGGCTTGACCCAGTCGATTGAACCATTTTTCTTGAGTTCGATCGACTGAACCCAGGGGTTTGGTCGACTGAACAGTGGAAGTTTGGAGAGTTCTGGCTTTTTGGAACTCTTTTTGCCGAGTTCTATATATATCCAGGGGCTATTTAGTTTGGGAAAAGCTTATTTCTCCCATTCTCTCTGCCTTCTCTCTACTTTTATGTGTTGTTCAACCGTCATTTTCGACAATTAGCTTGTGAATCTCTGCTATTCACGCTACTAGCTTCGTGCTCATCCGGTCAAATTCCTGTTCCGACGTGGTTCAAATTTTGAAGCTTGCAGTTTTGACTCACCGACGTAGGATTCTAGACCCTACTGCTATTTTAGGGTGTTATATGTAATTGTAGCTTTTTTACCAGTAGAAAATGCATGAAATGTCATATTAAGGTTAAACCTTGGTTTTTTGGGTAAAAAGCATGACTTTCGCTTTTCTTGATTTATTACGGTATATGACATGTGGAAGTATGATTTTCAAAGGGTTTTCTTGAAAACGGTGGTTTTTGTTGAAAAATGAGGAATTTTGATAAAATCTCAACATTTTCACATTTTCGAGGTTTGGAGCTCGCCTTCGGGGTTGAGACTTAGTTTTGAAACATTTTGTTGAAAACAGAAAAAAATATTTTAAAAATATTTTGTTTTGATCTCCTGGTAAGGGATGGATCTATGTACATGTATAATGTACCGATTTGAGAAATATTTTGAGAAGGTTATCTAGATGTACCGGGATGACGTGTATGTGGCACGAGTTGCCCTTGGTGTAAGTTCGAAAACGTGCGCAGAGTAGGTACTCAGGTCCTTCGGGGTAGTTCCCGTAAATTGAGACGGATGGGTGCTTAGCTCTCTCGGGGTCGTAACCCGTAAATTAAGCAGTTCATTATGGTGCTTCGTATAGAACTTGTCATTACTTAACAGGCCTTTAGTGGTTCAGGATTAGGTAATGGACAGGTGTCTATAGTTGTGACCTCTGTCCCCTGGTGATAGAGTCGGTACATAAGATCTTATTTTTCTTATTCCGCGATGGTACATTCCGCGAAGGAACAATATTTTGTTTACTGTTTTTCCTTAACCGTGACGGTTTACTTGCATTATTTGCAAATTCATGGGTTTAAGGATGAAAACATGGTTTTATTATAATAAAACAATTTTGGGAGGCTTATGTTGGCTAGATGGGAAACTTGTGGATTTTTGGATGGAAAACCATTTAGGGTTTGTGGTTGAGTTCACTCTCACCATGTGATTGCATATTACCTGATTTATAGTTTTATAGTCTGTTTCTATTGGGCTTCGGCTCACGAGTGGGATATTTTTCTGTACAAATTTTTACAGGTGATGATGTAGATGGGGATCTTGAGTAGATCTATTGGTGTTTGTGCTGACGAAAGATGGAAGACTGTAGTAGTTTTCCTTTTTGGTGTGCCTGATCCTAAAGGCGATTTTGTACGCCGTAAGGCGATATATTGTATGCATGTTGAACCTGTATGTATTTCTGTTTATGAGAGATATTGTCTTTTGGGTATACCTTAGTTTCAACAGGTGGATTTCAATGTATAAAAACCTGTATTTTCATATAAAACGGATGTTTGGTGGATTTTCACGTGATCCTGGATTTTGGGGTGTGACATATTATGTCATATTATGTAAAAGGCATGATAAGGTTTGGTTCGAATCCTTATTGAGATGTATGCTACAGTTATCGTTCTCATGTTCCATAACTGCTCAATTGGCTAATTGTTTTGAAGCGTGTGAATTCGTTAAATTTTCTCAGAGAGAAATGGCAATGACAGCTAGTAATGCACTTAATGGAATATTTACTATGAAAGTAAGCTTACTTTGTTGTTTCAACATTTTTATGTTCTCAGTTAATGTTACAGAATATACATTTATCTTCTCCTTTTGCAACATCTCTAACCTTGACTTCTATAACTACAGGTCCCACTTTTTTATTAGGACTCAACTCTGTCAAAGGTGTGAATTCTCAATCTATTTACCAGGGTAGAGTGATGAGAACTCTGACATTGAATTATCAATCTTCTTGTTTGGAATCCTTCTATTTCTTAGTTTGTGTGACCAAAATTTCAAAAAAAAATGCTTTGGTCAGTTGCAGTCTTGTTGATGTTTTCTATTTGATGGAATAATTGTAATTGTATTGAGTATTGGATGGAGTTGAAATAAAAATATATATTGATGTGGAAATAGTAGTCATTAATTAGTTGCATTGTGATTATGAGTTGAAATCCAGACTGTGCTTGAGTATATATTGTTGTTTGAATTTAACAGGTTTTTTGAAGTTTAGAATAGTCCGAAAAACAGAGGATACTCTACCGAAATTTATAAATTTTATACTTAGATTATTTTATAAATTTAGGAGTTATTCCTTTTAAAACGAGTTCAAGAATTCGAGAGAATATCATAAAAAAAATTCTAGTCATACGGAGAACAGGTTATAATGTGGGGATCACGCACATCGGGTTTGAGGTCGTGACAATTTGTGCATAAGGCTTCTAACTTTCTGGTCTTAGATGAGAATATATGATTTTGGGGTTACAGTAATTGCTTATTTTTTTCAATTTTTGAGCAACTTATTTACTACTTTTTTGTTCCCTGCTAATTCTATCATGTGAATTGGACTGACTTGCAGATTCCAGAGTGTGGCTAGCATTATTCTTGTCAACACTGGTTCAAGTGATGGATTTGTTGGAATTGTTGTTCCTTTCTTTAGCAAGAATTCTCTCAGTTTGTATTGTGACAAATTTTAAATTATTAGACATTTTTTTAATTTGGTACAATTGATCAAAAGATTATTGAGTGTCATATGAATATATTTCTTTAAAAATTTAATGAATTCTTTCGTTACAGTCATGGTAATTTATTTTGTTATCTTGTGTTTAGAACTTGGAGTTCATTCTATTGGAAATGCTCTTTTATAATTTGCTTTTATGTTTCACGTTTATGCTTTGTGGATATGATATAACTAAATATGTAGAAACTTAGATTTGAAACTAGTTAGAATTGGTGAGTCAAGAATTGTATTAGTTGACAGGGCTATCATAGGTGAAAGAAGACTCGAAATAACATTAGGTGTGCGCTGGTGCGCAGTGGTATTTTTAATCACACTTTTTTATCACACTTTTTCAGTTTTTATTACGCACAAAAAGTATGGTCGATAATGCAAAATTGACTTAACAATCACACTAATTTCATTTTTAATCACGCTTTTGGTTATTTTTAATCAGGCTTTTTATTATTTTTATTCACACTTTTTAGATTTTATCACGCACAAAAAATGTGGTCGATAATGAAAAATTGAGATTTTAAAGTTTTAACATCACACTAATTCTATTTTTAATCACACTTTTTTGTGTAAATAATCACGCGCAAAAGCGTGATCGAAAATCTCAACTTTAAATTACACCCCCATAAACCACGCTTGGAAAAGCGTGAATATAAACTTATAATCACACGTATAAAGCGTGATGTTTTAACTTTTTTCTAGTAGTGAACCTTGTAGATCCTTTTACAAAGAGTTTATCCACTAAGACTTTTGATAGTCATGTAGAGGGCATGGGAGTCAGATATTGTTGGGAATGTATACTGAAAAGTCATGCTTTTATGTATTTTATCCTGGATCCCTGGCATATTAATGAGAAACATTTGAGATGATTTTGCATTTATGGTTTTATATTTTTATTTGTGATATATAAATGCATAGTCCGTATATTCTGTCAAGTATTTGACTCGGTGCATGCTGCACGGAAGATCAGGTCAAAAGTTCTGACAGATTATACGTGTAGGCTCACAATCGCAATGGACTCAGACATTCCATTGGTACGATTGTAGTACATTATTATAGTAGCTGGTCCTGGCTAGGTCGAACGAATCGAATTCAGGTTTTAGGAATTCGATGTTCGAACTCGATGTGTTAGTACACTTGGAGTGTATTGAGCTGGATCAACGGGATGATCAATTCTATACTGACTATATGAATTGATTCACATCCCGTATTACCATGCGTTGCACAAGCTCTTATTCCTGAAGTGGTTGATTGGTTGCGTTTAGATAATGTACAGTACTTTGAGTCATAAATGGTTGAGATTTCCTTTATGAGATCAACAATACCAATGAGTTAGGTTCTGGAGTGTTTGTCCGATGATCGATAATCAGCTGATGGAAACCACGCCCGAATTTAGGTTAAGGAGTTCCCCCTCGTGTGTTTTGTTTATAAGTTTGATTATGCCAAATCTGTACAGTGGGTCTTCGGATCCGGCATATCAAAAGGTTAAGCGATGCGGTTGCGAGGAGAAGAGGATAATTAAATCAGGTTGTGAGTAACCTAATTTATTTATCGAGAATCCATATCTTAAATGTGGAGAGAATTAAGTGCATTTGATAATTGAAAACTCAAGACATAATTTGAGTTAGGGCCGGGAGTTCAGTCAGGACTTTTAGTGGAATAAGTTCTGATTCGTGCCAGAAAGAATCTAACTCGGGGATAGAGTTAGGAATATTCGGTTTTCTTGTACGGTTAACCCGAGTCCTATACTTCCTCGTAATCCTTCACGTAGCCCTTTATACGCACGAATATTTTTTCCTATCGATTTTGGTAATTATTTAATTTAATTTGAATGTCGATTTTGCCACCGGAAACATTCAGGGATTAAGTTAAATAATGGAGGGCAGTATTGAAATTTGGCACACCTAGGGATCACTCCCTAAGTGGCCGGCCCTAATAGGGGATAGGAGGTTATTTTATGGAAAAATATATCTCCTTCTTGGTTTTAGGAAAGAGAGATATAGTTTCCAAGGATATCTCAAGTGATGTATTAAAATATATCACAAGGAGCCAAAAACTAACCTAATCCTTAGTTCTAGCCGCCGCCCCCTTCACTCTCCCATTGTGAATTCATTTTTGCTTTGAGAGAGAGGTGTGAGATAGAAACCAAAAGAAGAAAAATACGAAGATCTGGATCGGTGCCCACTCGCTGGGATCATGGTGTGCGTCGGGATATACGTGAGAAGATCATCGGGTCGTCTCGGATCGTTGTTCTGCATCAAAGAAATTTGTTCAAGTTTTTTGAAGGTATATTTAATCATAATAAATTAGTTTATTGTTATCATTTTTCATGAAAAATGCATACGCCGTTTTTTTACGGTCATGGCGCCGGTTCTTAATTTTTTTCCGCATTCCAACAATGGTATCAGAGCCATGGTTGCGGTTTTTCATGAAAAACCATTGTGCTAATCTTTGTTTTGCAGTTTATGTCGTTATGATCCGGTTAAATGTACGTATGAATGGATGGTTTATTTATATCGTTTTTTGACCGCGTATCTCGACGATTTTTAAATCGAGATTAGGTTGAATGTAAGTCTCGCGAGTGGAGGCATAAGTTATAGGATATAAAATATTATTTCATTTACATTTTTCTTGGATCATTATTGTAATTGGATCACGCAAAACGAGAAACAAAAGCGAAGAAAGAAAACAAGGCAGTGGCGGTAGGCCTATTTGGCCAGCACTGTTGCGCAATGTTTGGGGTTCATTTTTGGGGCTTTCGGGAATATTTTTCGATGCGATTTTTTTGCTGAAATTAATTTCAATCCGTGAGCTTTCCAATGGTGGTTCGATAGCGGCAAGGCGACGACGGGAAGGGGTCCGAAAAAAATTTCATAGAAGGTGCCGTAGAATCCCGCCATGAACAGTGATGCGATTTTTGAGAATTTTTTTGGGGCACTTCTGCTTTGAATTTTGAGGCGATTTTTTGCGGAGATTTGGTTTGGGATGTTAGCTAATTCCAGTAATTTTTTGGGACACTTTCGGATCCGGAAAGGCAGTCAAACAGCGATTGGAAAAAGGTAGCGCAGGGCCGCCAAACACAACAGATTTTTTGGTACCTTAAGGGGCTGTTTGGGCTTATTTATCAGCATTTTTATGGCGTTCCAGCTGTGGTCCGGGGCTGTGATGGTAGTCCGGGAGCTGAGGAAGAAGGTCGAGTATTTGACGGCTCGTTTTGGGTTTCAAAACCTTAACCGTTTAATTTTTAATCCGAGACCGTCAGATTAGAAGATTAAATGAAGGATCCGGATCATAACGATTTTTGTTTTTTTTAATTGTCGTTATTTTAATTAATTATTTATTTATTTTATTTAATTGCATGGAAGGATTTTATTTTGTTATGTTTTCCTTTTATGCATGTTTTTAATTAATGGAAGTATATTAGGAGAAACGGTTTTATAAAATAAATAATCCTAGCAATTTTTAAAATGAAAAAATAAATAGATAATTATTTATTTAATTTTGTGTTAAAATTAATTAAGTTTTTTTAATTAAAATCAGAAAAATTAATTTCTTTCGCAAAATTAAATAAGAAATTTTTTTTGCCTATTTTATTATGGTTAGACAAGTAATATTTTAATTGATTAAAACTGGATTTATTTTAATCGGGAATTAAAATTTGTTTAACCATTTAAAATGAATGAAAAAGAAAAACTCTCGATTTTTTAAAATATTAAGTGGGAGAAGGGTTTAGATATAGATAAATTCTACGATTTCCAGTACACGTTCGTAGGAGATGTGGTTATAGTCGCGTGCCGGTTTCGACTTTCGATCTCCTTAAGGAAGGGTTATAATCATAGTATCTCTGGTACGAATTTTTGTGAAAAGTAAATTTGAAAAAAGTACAAAGTAGAGTTCGTTCTCACTGGGTTCGGGGCTTTGACACGAAATTTTCAAATTTAGAGTAATGGTTATACACTTAACCCGTGAATAAAAATATTCTCCCTAAGGAATCACTATTTTTATTTGTGGGGACCAAAACTTATTGG
Source organism: Heliamphora exappendiculata (assembly GCA_034768845.1). Classification (NCBI taxonomy): domain Eukaryota; kingdom Viridiplantae; phylum Streptophyta; class Magnoliopsida; order Ericales; family Sarraceniaceae; genus Heliamphora; species Heliamphora exappendiculata. The sequence goes on from JAOTRH010054468.1 coordinate 19,063, forward strand.
CTATTTAATTTACATGGAATGTCCTATAT
>JAOTRH010054479.1:0-19091 GCA_034768845.1 Heliamphora exappendiculata
AAATACTGGACAGAATATACGGACTATGCATTCATTCATCACAAATATAAATATGAAACTACGAATGCAAAAACATCCCAAATGTTTCTCATTAATATGCCAGGGATCAAGAATAAAATGCCTAAAAAGCATGGCTTTTCAATATACATTCCTAGCAACATGTGTGTGTTGTTTTATGATATGATAAAAATGACCGATTTCTGAATTATTTAAGGTTGGGCACGAGTTGCTCCTCGATGAAAGACCAAAATAAACTGCGCAGATTGGGTTCTCTACCCGTCGACTAGCAACTGGGAAAAGACGTATTCGGGTTCTCTGTCCGCTGGCTAATGACAAGGAATGGACGTTATTGGGTTCTCTGCCCACCGGTTGATAAACCGGGAAGAGACGAGTTGTGTCGGGGTATAGCACGTTCCATTACTTCATGGGGCCTGTGTGACCGGGTTGAGTGTAACGTTACGGGGGTCTATACACTCATCCGACGCCGGTACATATATTTTGAACCACGAGTTGGTAAAGTGTGTAAAGTGCCAACAAAGTGTGTGTGTTGGTGTGCATTGGTGTGTTGTAAACAATCGGGTTGGAAAAACCTCAATTGGGAAAACAAAATAAAACAATAACAAGTGTTGGGTTAATGGGAAATGATAAAGGGGTTGGATTAGAGAAACCCTTATTGACGAAATAGAAAGGATTGTGAAATAGAAAACATGTTGGGTTGGTGAATGGAGGTAAAATGTATTTGGCTAATTAAGAATGGTAAAATGAAATGATTTCATGAAAGTCAAGGAGTACGGAACAATAATTTGCGAACAAATGATGGGTTTTGATCAAATCTATGTGTGCATCTTGCATAACCACCCTCATATATTATGCATGTATTCGATAGTAGTCTTGTTCCTACGAGCTTCGGCTCATGTTGCTTAACAACATTTTAGGTGATAGCTGGAAGACAAGAATAGATTGTGACAACATTCGTTGGACCTTTGGCGTAGTTTGTGAGATTATATTTTCTCTTTGGATAGTAAATTAGAGAAACAGAATTGTATGGATGTAATTCTTATTTATTGGAATATTGTAATTGAGGGTCATAATACCTGTGTTGTAAAGCCTTAGGGCCATGAGCTCATGTTGTGCATGCATGTGAGGACGTTTATAGTTGATTTGGTAAGTTATAATGATAAATTTGTTAATAAGGTTTGAATCTCAACTTTTTATGGAATGGATAATTGTTTTAAGCTTTTATGAAGGTTTAAAATCTTGTTTTAAGAGTTTGAATTCATGTTTCAAGAAGGAGAGGAAATGGTTGTTATTCTCGGCATTAGAAATTTTTTTATAGTTTTGGGAAAAGAGTTCTCGGGTTCTTGACCGCTCGAGCAGTTAGGAGTCCGCTCGAGCGGGGTTCGCTGGGTGTGTTCGTTGATGAATGTCTGATTCAAGTGTTTTCAAATGGAGTTTTGCAAATGAAAGGAGCATTTAAAGGCATAATTGCAAAGAAAGGGTTTTTATATTGGGTTAGCTTTTAAGATATATATTCAAATTAAATTACAACAGGACAGGGGCGCTACAGTCGTGGTAAGTTATAGAGTGACCCATTCCACAATGGCCTTGTGTAGCTTATTGAGGGAGAATGGGGTGATGTTTCTATAAGCTATACCCGACATTGGTTCAGTATTTGATTTATTGAATTGAAAGTGAAATGTGGAATAAGAATTGAAAATATGAAAGAAAGTAATAGTTTTAATATGGATAAGAGTTGAATTAATAGTTGGTAATTAATTGAGGGAAACTAAATGTAAAGACAAGAAATTAAAGAATGATAAAGAGAATGTGTAATTAATGTAAGAAAAAAAGGGGGGAAGTAATGAAAGTTTAATTATTGAATATAAAAGAGAAGTAGTTTAATTAATAATAATAGGTATGGTTTAGTGATAATAAGAGGTGCAAAATAATGGAAGACGAACCAAGTGGAAGCACTTGAATGGGAATGAATAAAGTATAAACCTATAATCTCTCGGAAAAAGATAATAAGTTAAATGAGATACGAAAATGAGGAAAATATAAAACTGGATGAAGGTTAAATGATTTAATAAAGGAGAGTAAATATTAAGTAAATAAATAATGAAGAGTAGAAGTGGGTTACGAACACAATTTGTATGTGATTGCATTATAACATGCCATTCACACCTCACAAATCATGCACTGCACTTATCTTAATCTTTATCCTACAAGCTTTGGCTCATGTACGTTGTTTAACATTTTTTTCTGGTTTGAATTATCAAGTAAAGAATTTAAGTATGATGCGATTTGAAGAAGAAAAGTGGGCATATGTTTTATGAGGATTTGTATAAAATTCTTTTAGTTTGAAAGAAATATAAAGAGTGAGAAAGATTTATGATTTGAAAATTTAAAGTAGTGCATCAATTAATTTGTAATTTCTAATGGCACTGAGAAAACTGATGAAGGTATCATGGCTATATGGATATGTACGTGTAGTAGAATTTTTCTTTAGCTTATGATTTAGCTCATAAGAAGAGCAAAATTTCTCTTGCATGAATGTAAAATTAGCATGATAGAGATGTAGAAAAATTTATTTAGCGTTATGGGATTTCATTTGGAATCTGAATGTAGTAGTAATGAAATGGAGAATGTTAGTTAAATAGTAGAGTTTTAACTGTGCTTGTGAGTTGAAATCGAGGTGGTGCCTGAGTATGAAATGTTATTTAGATTCAACAGGTTTACAGAAAAAACAGAGGAGACTCTGCCGAAATTTTTATGAAATATACTTGGATTATTTTTTAAAATTTTGAAATGGAATTTCATTTCTATAAAGGAGGTTCTAACCATAAATCGAGTTTCCATGGTTATTCAGTAAAGTTAGGTTATCAAGTGGAGTTCACATGACCCGAGGATCAGGGCGTGACAGGTTTTGAGCAGATTTTTTGACAAAATTTTTTTTCATATTTCGAGAGATTTACAATGGTATAAAGCTCGTTGAAAACGGAACTCGAATGAGACGGCAAGAGCCGCCTGAAGGTGACGGCAAGGTGGTGCTAACTGTGGCTGGTGGTTGCCGGCGACTTTCTCTTTCCCATGGCCGGTTTTGATGTATATTCTGATATATACGAGACTAATATGATATATATTGATATATTAGATAGTATCAGAAAAATTTGATGCAATCAAGACACTGAATCAAAGGCGAACAAGGATTGAAACAGCTAATTCTCTTAGAGAGACTGAAACATCTCAGTGTTTCACTTAGATTATAACACCAGGATATATGCATATCGTGTTTGTATATATATGAATTGCATGGTTAATTGCATATCCATTTTATATATCTTGTTAATTTAAATAATTTAAAATTTTAATTTTAATTAAAATATTTTGTAATAAAAAATAAAATTAATTTTTTTTAATTAATTAATTTTAATTAAATAAAAAAAATTATATATTTTATTTTTTACAAAATATCACGTTTAAGATCTTTTTCTTAATCAAATATTTTTGAAAAACTTGGGAATTAATTCTGAATTTTGAATTAATTAAATAAAAAAATATTTCATTGAAATAAATTATTATTTTTCAAAAAATGAGGAACAAAAAATAAAATAAATAAATGCCTTTAATCACTACCTTAGCTAAAAAGCTAAAGAAAATACTATGCGTTTATTAAATTTTATTTGTTACGCATTTAAATACAAAAAAATGGTTTGATAAAGCAGAATATTTGAAATCGTGCAGAAGGCAAGATGTTTGATTTTTTCAGATCGTGTGATTTTTAAAATTAATAAATTTACTTTAATTAAATAAATTTTTATAACCCTAAAAAAATGTTTTAAAATCTAAGTGGAAGAGAAAATTTATTTACAGGTAAATCATGCGGTCTCCATCACCAATTTGTAGGTGATACTATTAAACCCTGCATGTCAGCAGTAAGGCCTTCCTCCCCAACGGACATATTAATTGCGGTATCGCCAGTACAAATCTCTTTTAGGAATAATTCTGGATAATTGTTAGTGTGGATCACTTCTCAATCTAAATGATTTATTGCAAAATGATTAATTTGGGATTAGGTGATGGTTAACACTTAACTTTATATAATAGTACTATCTCAATCTGAATCACTACTATTATATATTGGACCAAAGCTATATCAGCTATTTAATTTTACTTGGCATGGGCAGTTACTTAGATAGTAAAATTAAAAAGAATTGGCATGTCTGGTCTTATGAAGGATAGTAGACGTCCTCCCATCGAGGCATGCTATTCTCAGGTTACCAAGCTGCTAGCGAATTAAATTTTAAAATGGTAGAGGAAATCAAATTAAAATGAATTCAAAATTTTGCTCACCATAATTAACGATTTTTTTTAATTATATGATTCTCAGAATTAAAATAAATTTCAACCGACTCACTTCTATACTCAAAGAAAACAAACTTATGAGACTGAATTTTATTGACTGAAAATGAAACTTGGATATAGCTTTAACTACAAATGGTATTTCTTCAATACCAGAAAATGTGTTTGTTTCTGAAAAAGATTTTTCCTCTAGGCCGAAAGGCATGAAGAAGAAAAAGGTTCAGAAACAGGAAGACATGACTTTTAGGGTAGTTAGTGGGCCACAGACTGATGTGAAAAAGTCAAAAGGCAGATGATTTCACTGCAACCAGACTCGATACTGGAAAAGCTATGTTTAGTATTCCTCAAAAGGCAGAACAAACAGAGTAATTTCTATTCACTGATTGTGGAAACATGTTTAGCGGTATTATCTACCGGTACTTGGTGTGTTGATACGGGAGCCACTAATCACGTCTGCAATTTACTACAGGGGTTCTAGGAAACCCAAGAACTTAGTTATTGGGAGATTTACCTACATATGGGCAATAATACAAAGGTAACAGCTGTTGTAGTAGGAGATATCACTCTTAGTTTTGGTAGAGATCGAGTTTTAATATTGAGAGATTGTCTTGATGTATCTACCATTAGAACGAACTTAGTTTCCATTTCTGAATTGGCTAAAGACGGATATTTAGTTTATTTTAATAATTCTGTGATTATTAAGGATAATAAACGGGTTACCTATTCTGGTACATTGGTAGATAATTTTTATACTTTTACTCCAATCTCTCCTACACTGCAACTGATTGAAATGAATAACACATCTAATTTATCATATAAGAGAAAGTTTTCTTCTTTAATAAACCAAACGTTTCTTTGGCACATATGTTTGGGTCGTATTAATCTAAAAAGGATAAACAGACTGGTAGCAGATGGACTTTTGAGTTCATTGGAAGTGGAGGCACTTCCAGTCTGTGAATTTTGCTTCGAAGGTAAAATAACCAAGAGACTCTTTTTGGCTAAAGGCTATAGAGCTAAAGAACCGTTGGAGCTGGTTCATTTTGATGTGTGTGATCCTATGACAATTCGGGCTATGGGTGGTTTTGAGTACTTCATCAGTTTTATTGATGACTACTTAATGTATGGATACATTTACCTGATGCACCGTAAGTCTAAATATTTTGAGAAATTCAAAAAATTTAAGGTGGAGGCAGAGAAGCTTCTAGGTAAAAGTATCAAATCACTACGATTCGATCGTCGTGAAAAATATATCTTTAGAGAGTTTAAAGACTACTTGTCATCAGAGGAGATAACATCCCAGTTGACTGCACCTGGCACTCTGCAGCAGAATGGTGTAGCAAAGAGAAGGAATATGACTCTTATGGATATGGTAAGATCCATGATGAGTTATTCAGGTTTACTCGATTTGTTTTGGCAGCTCGCTTTAGAGACAGCGGCTTACATTCTAGACTTGGTACCTTCTAAGTTAGTACCTTCTACTCCCACAAAATTGTGCACCGGGCGTAAGCCTAGTCTAAAACGCATTTGGATTTGAAGGTGTCCAGCACGTTTTGAAAAGGAACACGGGTAACGTAAAATTGAGAACAGGAGTCCGTTTCTTTGTAGGGTATCCCAAGATAACGAAGGGTGGTCTATTTTATAATCTTAAGGATCATAAAATCATTATTAGCATTAATGCTCGATTCTTGGAAGAAAATTATATTATGGATCACAGGCCCAAAACCAATATTATTCTAGAAGAACTGAGAGAAAATATCAGTAGAACAAAAAAATAAGTCACTGATATCCCATTATCTCGTCATAGTGGGAGGATTATCGGGACAGGTGCAAATCAAGAACAAGGTGCTGATGCACAGGGTTCTAATTCTGCACAGCATATTATTTCTAGTACACAGACACAGGTAGTACTTTGTTGTAGTGGGAGGGTTGTTCATCAACCTAACCGTTATATATTTTTTAGAGAGTCTTTTGACAGGATCCCGGCAGAACTAGATACTAAGCCCTATAACTATAATTAAGCACTTTAAGACAAAGATGCAGATCTTTGGCAAAGGGTTATGAATTCAGAGATATAATCTATGTATTCCAATCAAGTCTGAGAACTTGTAGAACCACCCAAAGGGATAAAATCTATTAGATGCAAGTGAATCTACAAAAGAAAAAGAGGAGCAGATAGAAATATCGAAACCTTCAATGCTAGGCTTCTTGATAAAGGGTTCACTCAGAAAGAATTGATCGATTATGAGGAAACTTTTTTGTCGGTAGCCATGTTTAAGTCTATCTGGATTCTCTTATCTATTGCAGCTCATTTCGATTACAAAATCTGGCAAATGAACGTCAAGATAGCATTTTCTTAACAGAAGTCTTGATGAGTGTATCTATATGACACAACTAGACATATTTATAGCAAAGGCCCAGGAACACATGTTGTGTAAGCTTAAGAGATCAATTTATGGATTTAAGCATGCATCAAGGTCTTGGAACACTCAGTTTGATAAAGCCATTAAGTCTTATGGTTTTCATCAAAGTCAAGATGAGTCCTGTGTGTACAAAAAGCATGACGAAAGCGTGGTGATATTCCTAGTACTTTATGTAGACGATATCTTGCTCATCGAAAACGATGTGGGGGTATTATCTACGGTTAAAGTATGGTTATATAGGCAGTTTGATATGAAAGACTTGGGAGAAGTCAGTCACATCCTTGGGATCAAGCTTGTACGAGATCGGAAACAAATGATGTTGGGCTTATCACAAGCAAAATATATCAATGATATTCTTGCTCGTTTTAGCATGTAGGATTCGAAGAAAGGGTTTCTCCCTTTCAGGCAATCACTCTATCCAATGATCAGTGTCCTAAGACACCCGATGAGATAGATAATATGAAGGCGGTTCCTTATGCTTTGGCAGTAGGAAGTCTCATGTATGTTATGCTTTGCACCAAATCGGACATCTGCTTTGTCGTTGGCATGGTTAGCAAATATCAGTCTAACCCATGGCAGAAGCATTGGACTGCAATAAAGAATATAATCAAGTACCTAAAAATTATTAAGGATTATATGTTGGTTGACCAGGAAGATAGTCTAGTACCTTTGGGGTACACAGACTCAGATTTTCGATCAGACAGAGATTTTCGTAAGTCTACTGCAGGATATGTGTTTACCTTAAGAGGTGGAGCTAAGTTGGAGGAGTACCAAGCAGTCCTGCATTGTTGATTTCACCATAGAGGCCGAGTATGTGGCAGCTTCTGAAGTAGCCAAGGAGGCCATTTGGCTCAGTAACTTCCTGTTGGATCTAGATGTGGTACCTTCAGTTCAGTTGCTATTACACTTTACTGTGATAATAGTAGAGCGGTTGCAAGCACTATAACACCCCGGTACAGACCCTAGTTGTAGCAGCCCGGACTATAACTACCCAAAGAAACGAGCTAACCTAAACCCTAGTATTAGCGATGGTTAGTTAACAAGGTCTTATGTTGCTAGAAGGATGAAAACTCTAACTCAACCTGAAACCCAAATTCGACCCAAAAATCCTAGAAAGACCAGATACTCAAAGGTAAAGCCCTAATACTCGGAGAATACTCCTAACATCCTAAATTAAGTAAATAATATAAAATATAAGATTAAAAATAAAAATTCTCATAATTAAGGTAAAATAACCATTTTGCCCATAGCACAGCAAAAACTCTTAAAAATCTAAAATTTGACAGGGCACCCTAAATCAGATATTTAAATGTAATTAAGTTATAAAAGACAAAATAACATCAAGACAATGACAATAATGCCCTTAATGGCCGGCCACATTGGTGTTTGTGGCCAAAAAGTGAATTTTTTGCAATTTTTGAGCTCAAAAATAAGAAAAAGTTGTATAAATTAAGCATTATTTTGACCCATGACTTTTTATACAAGTAATATACAAAAAAATATAATATTATAGACAAAAAAAGGTAAACAAATCATTATTAAAATTCTTACACACATAAATGAGTCAAAAAAGTCATATCTAATCAAAGTCGCTTAAAGTAACTTAATTGTCCACATTTAAATAATTAATTATTGTCAATATTTTTATAAATTATAATAATAATAATAACACTAAAATAATTCATTTTAGTAAGCTAGAAGGCTAAAAAGATACATCAAATCAATTTTAAAAATACTTTCTTAGACAATATAGTGCCAAAACACCACCAAATAAGCAATTAAAGCAAAATAAAACACTTTAAACCACCCAAACACACCCCAGCTGAATTCCCCACCTGCAAAATCTGAAAATATTTTTCTTGAATATCTTTCCACCTCCCATGCAACCAATGAGAATGAAGAAAATTCAAAGAAAAGTTGTTATGCCATGATTAAACTCACTAACTCTTTACTCTATAAAATATAAGACCAAACACCCCACACCTATGTACATATTTCGGCCACTAGAGAGCGAAACACCATATTTTTGTGTTCTTTGAGTGTTCTTCAAGTATTGAGAGAAAAAGAAGAAGAAGCAAGGAAAATAAGAAGAGGAATCTAAGAAGGAGCAAGGAGGATACACAAAGCTAAGTCCTAGCTCTTCACCTACCATCACCTACTCTTTCTAAGATAAGCAACTCCCTTAAATCTTATGATATTCTCTCTTAAGATACCCATCAATCCATCTCTATAAGAAACCCTAAGAAAAGGAAATGAAGAATAAACTCAAAAAAAGGCGTTGTAGATGCAAATTGTGGATTGCTAGGGTAAGATTGTGCTTTGTATGTGCTTGCATGTGTATGTTTTGAGTTTTATGGCTTGTGTGTATTCTGGCGTTTTGGTTTATGTGAGTTTATAACATGCATGCAAAGAAAACACAAAAAATGTACACAACATTGGCTAGGCAACCAAAACCCTAAGTAGTCTGATTTTCTGGACTTACTTACCTTCTGCCACGAACTTTAAAACATCATAACTAATTGTATAAAAATGATCTTAAAGTGATTTTTGTATCCAGACCTATCTTTTTAAGTTATCTTTTATAAAAAAACTTGTTTGAAGTGATTTCGTTAGGTAGAACTCCAGATATCTCATTTTTGCCAAAAAGTGTCAGATCTTGACCACTCTATATTGCAGACCTAAAATCTCTACGTTAGAGTGAGAACTGAGCTTAAGTCAAAACATAAAACTTGTAGAGAGCACATTTATCTTTCCGTCCACGGAAAGCTTGATGGGTCAAAACACCTTCCAAAGTCACTATTGAGGTTCAGTGACCGATATCGACTTCTTTGTCACACATTTTCGTGAGACAAAAAACCTAACTTTTTAGAAACCAAATCCAAAAGTGGTATACATGAAAAATGCAGATAACATGTTAAACTAATTACTTAGCAACAACCAGCCCAAAATACCCTTGGATGATACTCCAAAGATTTTGAGCATTCTCTGTTAAAATTACATTCTGCAGACACTTTTTAGGCTAGCTGAGCCCTTTTTATAAATTAGCCAAAATGTCAAACATTTTCCAAACAACTTTTCCTAGCACAAAACATGAAACTTTTAGGGAGCATCTTAAACTAAAACCTCAAAAAAAATAAGATCCATGACCCTTGAATTAATGCCCCAAAGCCGTGGCAAATAGAGGCCTAAATTCTGCACTTTTTCTGTAAAGTGCTGAATGACTTTCCTTAAATTAAATCAAATGACCTTTTTGCCCTATGATCTATCTAACCTTAATGATAAACATGAAAATTATAAGAAATATTTTTATCTAATTGGTGTTAAAAATTCAGAAATTAAATCAATGTCTAAGTACTTTAAAACGCTGTCGCAACATTAAAACTAGGAATTAAACAATTACCTAAAATTGGCTAAATGTACAAATGGTGTGTTACTTATGAAACTTGAGTATGTGAATCCCGTATGAACTTTGTAAGTAATTAGTGTATGAAAATAATACTTTTGATTAAATGAGCTCATGCCAACGGCTCGATTCTATATTACATAAATTATGGTTATACTTCACATACTTGTACTTGATGCTTTAACAAGTTGTACCTTGTGCTATACCATGATGTTACGCTATTATTAATTGTACACGGGAAACATATTACTCATCATGAGCATTCCTACATTTGCATCTTGGGTTATTGGAGTCTTTTTCATATCTATCGGGGTGGGTTGGGTTATATTGAAATTATTCTTTTTTCGGCTCCTAGTCTAGGGCATCCCTGGTAGCCATTTTTGTAATAATTTTGAGATATATTCCCTCTGAGCACCCTGGGTGTGTCCCTGGTGTTTCGAAAAAAAGATTTGTTATTTATAAATACTGTTGGACACCATAGGTTCGTCACTAGCACTTTAATTTTGGTAATTTAGACCTTGGGTTGATACTAAGCGAGCATCTTAGTTTTTAGTGTGGGTAACCCTATAAAGTCCCATCACGGCAATGACAATAAGTCCCTGAGGTGGCAATAATATAAAGTCCCATCATGGCAATGACAATAAGTCCTTGAGGCGGCAATAACATAAAGTCCCATCATGGCATTAACAATAAGTCTCTGAGGCAGCAATGACAACAAGTCCCATCATTACGATGACAATAAGTCCCTGAGGCAGCATTAATGATAATAAGTCCATACAAGTAATTTAAATAAGTCCTAAAGTGGAACTCTTATTTTTATTTCTGGATACAAATCGGGTTGGGCATCTGTATTGCATTCATCTGCATCACGTACTCGCACATTTGTTCTTATATATGCTTACCCTTTTGAAAATGTTAAGTTGTCTGTCTCTTTTGCCTTAAATTGTATTGGGCATTATACGATATGTATTGTAGAATATTTTGTTAAGAGTTTGTTAAACGGTTTACGAAATTTTCTTCTGAGCTTTGGCTCATGGTATTCGTGCCACAGGTGAGTGTGGTGAGTTCTTTGAGAAAGTCGCCCCCGAAGAAGAAGACAGAATTGAAGAACAAAGTGAGTGGCTAGAGCTGGCCGATAATGCTAGCTGAAAAATTAGATTTTTACCTTTTGTTCTTTTTACTCAATTTCCACAGGTGTATTATAATTTTTGTTAAATTTTCTGATGAAACTTTATTCGTTATGTACTTTTAATCAATTTAAAACTCTTAATGATGTAATAGTTATGGTATTTAAATATGAATGAATTGCTAAAATATTTTCCTTCTCTATACTTATGTATGTTCCGACGTGCCCAGAGAACAGGGCGTCACAGCTGGTATCAGAGCCTAGGTTTAGTGAACCTTCAGGTCTTGGGTTGTGAAAAACTATGCGTTTTGTCGCATAAAAGCTCTGTATGGTGTGTTGTATTTATTATAATGATCATTTACATATTATAAGAACTAAAATCTGATGCGTCTAAGTCCTATAGCGAGTCGTGTTAGGACGTTACCAAGATCAGAAGTAATAGGGAATCTACATGCGAAGGACGAGTAAGCGCATCGAGATCGAAGATTGGAGATTCATGCAACAAGTTATTTTATTCTAAGGGGGTAGACGGGAGTACGTATTAGGAGAAGTTTTAGATATTACCTCGAGAGCCACCGTTAGAACCCCATAACTTCATGCTTATAAGTTCTTTTCTCATTTACCCCAAACACTTATATCAACTTTTATACCTGATTAAAGTTCATTGCATATTTCTCCTTCTTATATCCTCAGTCCTCAACGGTACCGTCAAGTGTCGTTCGTTGGTAACCCTTATACACCTAAGTCTTTTTGATAATTCTATTAGAAATTAAATCCTAGGAAATGCCTTTGTCCTCAAGTTTTCACGCCTCAATGATGACTGCTCTTTGCATTTGATTCTCTTCTGATTCAAGCCAGCCTCCTTGAACTAACTCATCTTCTGTAGAGCTTGATATCAATTCTTTGTTAATTACCCATTCTGAACATTCGACATTAATAAAATCTTTGCCATCATTCATTTTCTCTCGATTCTGAAACCATAATCTGTTATAGTGATCTTGTAAATTCTTTTGTACACCCTCGAAATACTTACCTGGGAAGTAAACTTGGATACTTGAATTGAAGTACGTTAGGCCGATGTAACTTCAGGGTAATTATCTGGTTTAGCTGCCTACTGCTCAACATCTCTTTTATCATAAACTAATTGTACTGGATTAGTTCTGAGGACATTTGTTTAAGTATTATTTACTATCCTCCTCTTGTTTCACCTACATTTGAATCCCAAATAACCACTCAATTTGTGTCAATAGTGACTGCCTTAACTGTAACCAAATTGACCTCATCTAACCTATCTTTTGAACCATTTGAAAATCTTTTCTTGAATCTCGGTAAAGGACTTGTTCACCTTCCCTAAGCCATTCTAACCCCCAGCCACGTATCATGCAGTCTAGTACATCATTTGAAATCCTCGGCTAAACGTTTGACCACTCGCCGCTCCAGGTCACCTCTCTTAAGTCCTAGATCGATGAGAAATTATAGTTATTAAACTTTAGCGCTTTCACGAGAAACTCGGATCGTGCACATCCTCAGAAGAGCCACCTGACGCATCATCGAGTCGCTAAGCAAATTTCTATCGGGAGTGAAAGCACAGAATTTCTATCAATGTCCGCGCTTAACGTGTTTAGAAGATCAACAACTACGATTGCAAGAACTAAGTAAAGGCTCGTACAACATCTCTAACGGAGACCTACACGAAGGTTCCTATCGCCATCACTGATGAGGCTCGCATGGGAACTTAGGAGTGTGGTACGTGGAAGTACAATGGAAATGCTACGAAACTTGGAAGTAGCGTGGGACTACATGGCCAAACTCTGATGGTTTTATCCACACTTATTTTGATTGAGCCCCTATGTGTTATGTTCCTTACTCTTTGTAATCGCTCTTTGTACTCGAACTCGAATGATAAGAAATACAAATGAATAAGTCTTAAACTAACTCCACAAGATCCTAAAACCTAAGAACAATTAAGACCTTAAAAAGAAGACTCACCATCCACAACACCTTCCCTCTTTAATCAGATGGTAGGTAGATGACCTAACCATCAACAGCAAGCAGATGGACCTATAAACGAATAAGCACTAGGGTTAGCCCAGGTTTTGCATGAGCTTGCCACCAGTATTAACCGTCCTCACATCCGAGATAGGGCATGGTTCTTTTCATAACTCAAAAAACAATGAGCCTCTATGTTCAAGGGAGGAACTGAACCTAAAGTAGCCGAAGAATGGCTGAGAGCTGTCAAGCAATTTTTTAACTCTATGGGAGTGCAGACCGATGCTGATCAAGTAGCTCTAGCAGCACACCTACTAGAAAGAGATGCCGACCACTGGTGGTCTATGATCGATAACACCTAAATGTGGTAGCTCTGACTTAGAACCAGTTTGAAGAATTATTTTTGAAAAAGTACTTCCCAGCTCTCTTCCAACAGGGATAAGTAAGAGAATTTTTAGAGCTAAAACAAGGATCTATGTCAGTAACCTAGTACGTCAACAGCTTCGAAGAGCTGAGCTGATTCCCCACGACCATCATACCGGACAAAGAATCAAGGGCACGAAAGATCTAGTGGGGCCTAGAACCCTCTATCAGAACTGGAATAATCTATTTATAGCTTCTGACTTACACTCAAGTAGTACAAGAAGCCCTATTGACAAAAATGGACTTAGCTGACTCTGGAAGAATTTGGAACCAGAAGAAAGGAAACACCAGCTCTGAAGGACCAATAAAAAGCAACTGAGTGTTCGTTCCAAAGAAACCATATCACCAAGAAAATAGACAAGAGTAGCCAAGGGATTCCTCTACCAAGTTTATAGTCTGCTATAAATGTCATCAACCAGGACACAAGAGGTCTGAGTACCCGCGCCTATAACATAGGAGTCTGAACAACCACTCTAAATAGTGGAGGAAACCGCAAAACTAGCCACCAAAATACCCACAGCCAGCTCAGGTCACCTGATTAGCAACTAACCAACGAAATAAGGGATGGGGGGCCACCGCTTAACAAAAGCTGGAGGCCTAAGGGAGGACTGATCTTTGCTCTGCAGAAGGAGGAAGTAGAAGACACCCAAGTTATGCAAGGTATGATCGTGCTATTCAATACCTTAGTGAAAGTGTTGTTTAATTCTAGAGCATTCCACTTTTTTTTCACATCTGTAGCATGTAGGCAATCTCTGCCCTTAGAACCCAAAGTGTTAGATCAAACTCTAAGCGTTGATACACCCTTAGAATATCACACATGAGTAGACTTTATTTGTAGAGTGTGCATGTTGAGAGTACCAACACCCTTATGCCATTCGACCTGCAAGTCAAGGATTTTAACAAATACGACGTGATTCTCGAAATAGACTGGCTCTCTGGACATCACACTATCATCAATTGCCAACAGTAGAAGATATGGGCACGAGTAGAGAATGGTACTATTGTACGGATTCAAAAAAATGATATGAAACACTGACACCGAGTTACCACGAGTTGAATACAAGGACGTAATTTTGATAAGAGCTCAATAGAGATCCAAGGCTAGGTACTCCGGAGGAAAAGCAATTCTATTAATAAAAGCTCTAGGGCAGTAGCACAGAAGTGAGAAATCCAAGACGAGAAGGCATAATGCTAGTAAATCATCTCTAACCTTCCACAAGATGAAGTACAAGATGAAATTTCAGGAACAAAATTTATTTAAGGGGGGTAGTTTGTAACACCCCAGTACAGACCCTAGTTGTAACACCTGGACTATAACTACCCAAAGAAACGATCGAACCTAAACCCTAGTATAGTGACCGTTAGTTGACAAGGTCTTAGGTCAATAGAAGGATGGAAACTTTAACTCAACTAGAAACTCAAATTCGACCTGAAAACCCTAGAAAGACCAGATACTCAAAAGTAAAGCCCTAATACTCAGAGAAGACTCCTAACATCCTAAATTAAGGAAATAACATGAAATGTAAGATTAAAAATTTTAAAATTCTCATAATTAGGGTAAAATGATCATTTTGCTCAAGGTATAGCAAAAAGTCTTAAAATTTTAAAATTTGATACATGAACACCCTAAATCAGATATTTAAATGTAGTTAAGTAATAAAAGACAAAATAACATCAAAAAAATAACAACAATGCCCTTAGCGGCAAGCCACATTGGAGTTTGTACCCAAAAAGTGACTTTTTAAAATTTTTAACCTCAAAAATGAGAAATAATTGTATAAATTAAGCATTATTATGATCCAAAACTTTTTATACAAGTAATATACATAAAAATATAATATTATAGACCAAAAAAGGTAAACAAATCATTATTAAAATTCTTACACATATAAATTAGTTAAAACAGTCACAGCTAGTCAAAGTAGCTTAAAGTAGCTTAATTGTCCACATTTAAACAATTAATTGTTATTAATATTTTTATAAATTATAATAATAAGAATAACACTAAAATAATTGATTTTAATAAGCTAGAAGGCTAAAAAGATACATCAAATCTATTTTAAAAATACTTTCTTAGATAATATAGTGCCAAAACACCACCAATTAAGCAATTAAAGCAAAATAAAATACTTTAAACCACACAAACACACCCTAGCCAAATTCCCCACCTGCAAAATCTGAAAATATTTTTCTCAAATATCTTCCCACCTCCCATGCAACTAATGAGAATGAAGAAAATTAAAAGAAAAGCTTTCATGCCATGATTAAACCCACTAACTCTTTTCTCTATAAAATATAAGACCAAACACCGCTCCCCTATATACATATTTCGGCCACTAGAGAGACAAATACCAGATTTTTGTGAGCTTTGAGTGTTCTTCAAGTATTGAAAGAAAAAGAAGAAGAAGCAAAGAAATGAAGAAGAGGAATCCAAGAAAGAGCAAAGAGGATACACAAAACAAAGTCCTAGCTCTTCACTCACCATCACCTACTGTTTCTAAGGTAAGCAACTCTCCTAAACATTCTGATATCCTCCCTTAAGATACCCCTCAATCCATCTCTATAAAAAACCTTAAGAAAAAGAAATGAAGAAAAAACTTAAAAAAGGCGTTGTAGATGCAAATAGTTGATTGCTATGGTAAGATTGTGCTTTGTTTGTTCTTGCATGTGTATGTTTTTGAGTTTTATGACTTGTGCGTATTCTGGAGTTTTGATTTATGTGAGTTTATAATATGCATTCAAATAAAACACATCAAAAATGTACACAACATAAGCTAAGCAACAAAAACCCTAAGTAACCTGATTTTCTGGACACATACCTTCTGTCACGAACTTTAAAACATCATAACTAATTGTAGAAAAATGATCCAAATATGACTTTTTTGTCCAGATCTATCTTTTTGAGTTATCGTTCATAAAAAATTAATTTGAAGTGATTTCGTTTGGTAGAACTCTAGATATCTCATGTTTTCCAAAGAGTGTCAGATCTTGACCACTTTGAGTTCCAGACCTAGAAACCCTATGTTAGAGTGAAAACCGAGTTTAGGTCATAACATAAAACATGTAGATGACACATTTATCTCTTTTTTTTCACTAAATATGAGTCAAGGATATAAAGTCTTGATGGGTAAAAACACCTTCCAAAGTCACTGTTGAGGTTTAGTGACTGACAGACCTTTTTGTCACGTATTTTTATGAGACCAAAAACCTAACTTTTTAGAATCTAAATCCAAAGTGGTAAATATAAAAAATAAAGATAACATATTAAACTCACTACTGAGATAAAACCAGCCCAAAATACCCACGGAAGATACCCTAAAGATTTTGAGTATTCTCTGTTAAAATTACATTCTGCAGACTCTTTTTAGGCCGACTGAACCATTTTTATAAATTAGCCAAAATCTCACACCTTCTCCAAACAACTTGCCCTAGCACAAAACATGAAATTTGTAGAGACCATCTTAAAATAAAACCTTACCAAAAATTAGATCCATAACCCTTGAATTGATGCCCCAAAACTGTGTCCAGCAAAGAACTAAATTTTGCACTTTTCTCTGTAAAGTGCTGAATGATTTTCCTTAAATTAAATCCAATGACCTTTTTGCCATAGGATCTAACTTTAGTGATAAATATGAAAGTTGTAGGAAATATTTTTATCTAATTGGTGTTATAAATTCGAAAATTAAATCAATATCTAAATACTTCAAAACGCTGTTGCAACTTTAAAACTAGCAATTAAATAATTACCTAAAATTGGCTAAGTGTACAAATGGTGTCTTACTTATGAGACTTGAGTATGTAAATCTCGTACGAACTTTGTGAGTAATTAGTGTATGAAAATGATACTTTTGATTAAATGAACTCAAACCAACAGCTCAATTCTATGTTACATAAATTATAGTTATGCTTCACGTGCTTGTACTTGATGCATTAGCAAGTTGTACCTTGTGCTATACCATGATGTTACGCTATTATCAATTATACACGGGAAACATATTGGACATCATGAGCATTCATACATTTGCATCTTGGGTTATCGGAGTCCTTTTCGTATCTATCGTGGTGGGTTGGATTATATTGAAATTATTCTTTTCTCAGCTCCTAGTCTAGGGCATCCCTGATAGCCATTTTTGTAACTATTTTGGGATATATTCTCTCTGAACACCTTAAGTGTGTCCTCGGTGTTTCAAAAGAAAGATTTGTTATTTATAAATACTGTTGGGCACCACGGGTTCGTCACTACCACTATAGTTTTGGTAATTTAGACCTTGAATTGATACTAAGAAAGCATCCTAGTTTTTAATGTGGGTAACCATATAAAGTCCCATCATGGCAATGACAATAAATCCCTGAGGTGGCAATAATATAAAGTTCCATCACGGCAATGACAATAAGTCTCTGATGCGGCAATAACATAAAGTCCCATCACGACATTAACAATAAGCCCTTGAGGCGAAATGACAACAAGTCCCATCATGGTGATGACAATAAGTCCCTGAGGCGTCATTAATGATAATAAGTCCATACAAGTAATTTAAATAAGTTCTAAAGTTGAACTACTATTTTTATTTCTAGATACAAGTTGGGTTTGGCATCTGCATTGCATTCATCTGCATCACGCACTCGCATAATTGTTCTTATATATGCTTACCTTGTTGAAAATGTTAAGTTATCTATCTCTTTGGCCTTAAATTGAATTGGGTATTATACGATATGTATTGTAGGATATTTTGTTGTGAGTTTGTTAGACGGTTTAGGAAATTTGCTTATGGGCTTTGACTCATGGTATCCGTGCCACAGGTGAGTGTGATGAGTTTTTGAGAAAGTTTCCCCCGAAGAAGAAGACAGAATTGAAGAACATAGTGAGTAGCTGGAGCCGGTTGACAATGCTAGCTAAAGAATTAGATTTTTACCTTTTGTTCTTTTTGATCAGTTTTCCCGGGCGTATTATAATTTTTGTTAAATTTTCTGGTGGAACTGTATTCGTTATGTAATATTTTCCTTATCTATCTATACTTATGTATGCCTCAATGTGCCCGGAGGACGGGGCGTCATAAGCACATTAAGTATAAGTATCACCTGATACGAGAAATTGTACAAAGAGGTGATGTTACTGTGATTAAAATTGCATCAGGAGACAACCTTACAGATCCTTTTACAAAGTGCTTATTAGCTAAGACTTTTGATAATCATGTAGAGAGCATGGGAGTCAGATGTATGGTAGCATAATTTTGAGTATAAGTGGGAGATTGTTAGGGTTGGTATACTGAAAATTATATTTTTAGCATTTAATTTTATTTTTTAATAAAATTAATTTTCTATTTTATAAGAATCTTTATGAGCAATGTATGTGTATCATTTCTTTAAT
>JAOTRH010054490.1:0-19091 GCA_034768845.1 Heliamphora exappendiculata
GGTTGTTTGCTTCTTAGCCGGGGTGAACCAGCAACTTGACTCCGCACGTTCACAGATCTTGGCTGGGTCCGATATTCAATCTTTATCTGAGGTCTTCATAAGGATGAACAGAGCAATCAGTAAAGATGAGTCTCGGGTCACTACGACTGACCAAGGTGATCATACAGCCTTAGGTGCCTTTCGTGGTGGTGGTCAAGGTAGCTTTCGTGGTCGAGGTCGTGATGGAGGCCGTAGTGAATGCGGCCGAGGTAGAGGTCGTGATGGAGGACGCGATAAAGGCCGCGGTGGACATGACACTAGATCCTGCTACTATTGTGGAGAGCAGGGACATGTACAGAACTCGTATTGGAAGCTGCATGAACACCACTACATTCATACACGGACACACACTAGATTATTATATATATAATAATAATACTAATACAATATATATCTAACAAGTGGATCCATAGCTCAAGACCAGTTACGCTATAAGCATTGCGGTAAATCCCATCATACTATCGACCACTACTGAAAGTTTTATAGTTGTCCTCCTCATAGACATGGAAGTGGTCGTAGTGGCAGACGTAGTGGCCTAATACGCTCCCAAGCTTATCTTTCTAAGACCCCTACCGGCCCATCTGGTGAGACTAGCCCCCTCTCTGAAGTAGAGTTGACTACTCTCAGGCGCCTGATGGCACGTGTTGACTATTTGTTCTGGTAAAGATAAAGTCTGAATAGCTGATGGGCCTTTATCATCTGTATCTAGCATAAGTTCTATCCATTGCTCTTCTTCACTTTCTCTCTCGTCTGTTCTGCATATTTTCAATTTTTTTACTAACCTCTTATCTGTTAGTTGTCTTACTAGTTCATTAAATTGTTTGTAACATTTTTTTCCACTCATTATGTGTTTTAGGAACTAGTGTCGAAAAGAACAATTGGCAATGGTAGTGCGCATGGTGGTCTGTACTTACTAGATGTTCCATCTTCCTCTCTTTTTTCACCTTCACCATTTGGCCTTGCTCTCCATGCTGATATAGGAACGTTACTTTTGCAGTTAAATTAGTGGCATCGACGTTTGGGGTATCTTTCTTTTGGGGTTTTGAAGAGACTTTTTCCTTCTTTAGTTAAACATTGTTCTAGAAGTACTTTTTTGTGTGAGGCATACAAAACATAAACGGTTTGTTTACCTTTCAGTTAACAAACGCAATGATTTTCCATTTATGATTATCCATTCTAATGTTTGGAGCCCTTCACTGTTACTTCTATTTTTGGTTATCGATGATTTGCGACTTTTATTGATTGTTATTCTCGTGTCACTTGGATATATTTACTTCGCACTAAAAGTGAAGTTTTTTCGTGTTTTCAAAACTTTCATCAAATGGTGCGTACCCAATTTGATACCAACATCAAGATTCTTCGTATTAATAATGGAACTGAGTATCCTGATAGTGGTTTTCACACTTCTCTAAAGGCTCATAGTATTCTTTTCCAGATGAGCTGTGTACACAATCCTAAACAAAATGGACTTGCAAAACGCAAAAATCGTCATCTTCTTGAGATTGCCCACTCTCTTCTCTTCACTATATATATGTTCCCAAGTCGTTCTGGAATGAGGCGGTCCTTACTGCTGCCTATCTTATCAATCATTTGTCCTCTAGTGTCCTTCAATTAAAACTCCTTTGAAACTTCTTCTCGAGTCTCTATCTCTCTTCTCTTACGTTTAGGATTTTTGGGTGTATTTGCTTTATTTATGGACCTAAATACTTAGGTAGTAAATTGGATTTTAAGCCTGTTAAATGTATCTTCATTGACTACTTTGCTAACCGAAAAGGCTATAAATGCTATGCTCCTACTACTCGCGAGGTGTTTGTAAGTATGGATGTTACTTTTGGGGAGAGTGAGTCCTTTTTTCGCCCCATGAGACATCTCTTCCGAGGGAGACATATAGATTGGAAGAGATGTTGCCATCGAAAACAAAGATTCAGCATAATCAGGAGTCTCACGGATTAGAGGGAAACAAAGAAGGATGTTGCAAGTCAATTAGATAGAACCGATCTACATACTTATTCTTGACGTTAGAAAGATCAGACTACTCGTGTGCTACTACCACCTTGCCAGTTGCTATCTCCATCCCCCGTTTCAATCTCCTCCATTGTTTCACCAGGTAATGAATCTCTTATTGTTAATTTTGATACTTGTGACTTACCTATCGCCCTTCGAAAAGGCATTAGTACAGGTACTCAACATATAATTTCACATTTTTCTTTCATATGACTCATTATCAAACCCATATCATGCTTTTGTCTCGTCTATGTCCGCTATATTAATCATGCAAATTAGAAGGAAGCTATTGCAGAATCTAAGTAGAGAAAAGCTATGATTGAACAGATGACAATTTTGAAAAAAAAAATGGTATCTGAGAGTTAGTCTCTCTTCCAAAAGGGAAGAAGCTAGTTGGACGCAAAAGGGTATTTACTGTCAAACACAAGGCAGATGGGTCAGTTGAGAGACTAAAAGCAAGACTCGTAGCTAAGGGCTTTACCCAAACTTATGGTATTAATTATCATGAGACTTATGTTCTAGTAGCCAAAATGAATTCAGTTCAAGTGCACTTGTTATGTGCTATTAGTATGGGTTAGCCTCTCCAACAGTTGAATGTGAAGAACACATTCCTCCATGGAGACTTAGAGGAAACTGGCAGGTTGGGTTGTCGACCAACAAATTCAATTATTGAGATTAACCATCGCCTCAGTAGTGATGATGGAAAACCTATTGACAAAAATATATTTCAGAGGCTTGTTAGGAGACTAATATATAAATCTCATACAAGACTTGATATTGCATTTGCTGTGGAGATTGTCAATTAGTTCATGCATGACCTTCATAATGCAAATCTTGATGTTGTTTATCGTATTTTGCGATATCTAAAGTCTGCCCTTGAAAAAGGATTTCTGTTTTCTAATCATGATCACATGAAATTAAAAACATTCACGGATGCGGATTAAGCCGGTATAGTTGATGATAGGCAATTTACATCGAGGTATTGCACGTTTATAGGAGACAGCCTAGTTACTTGGCGAAGTAAAAAGCAGACAGTGGTAGCTAAATCAAGTGTAAAAGCTGAGTATAAGGCTATGGCACATAGCATTTGCGAAACTCTGTGGCTCGAAGTCCTATTAAAGGATTTGGGAAGAGTGCAAAAAACCTATGAAGTTGTATTGTGACAACAAAGCTGACATCAATATCGCTCATAACCCGGTGCAACATTACAGGCATATTGAGATTAACAGATATTTTAATAAGGATAAACTATGCAAGGATTCGATTTGTATGCCGTTTGTGAAATCCAAAGATTAATTAGCAAATATTTTTACCAAAAAACTTGATAGTAAGGTGTTTCACCCCATTATATGCAAGCTGAGTATGAGAAATATTTATTCATCAACTTGAGAGAGAGCGTTAACTTAGGGTATTATTGTACTTTGTACGTCAGTCTCATTATATAAATAATAGTGATAAGAGAGCTGACCATAATTTTGGTTACTCTCCTATTCTGTCGTTTACCACTACAATAGTTCTCTCTCAAGCTTTCTCCTCTATTTATCCGTCTTTACTGTAATCTTAACATGTGCCTATGCCTAAGTATTCAAAATCTGACATGGGTACGTCATAAATCTAAAAAGAGTCTATAAAACATAGTTGGAGACAAACTGGATGAGAGGCTGAGAGCATAACGTGTGTGTGTGTATATATTTCTATCATGCGTTGGATAGATGCATAGAACAGAGAACTAGAACGAGTAGGTGGGAACAACTTGGAAATGAACTCTAATTTTTTGCTAGCCTAAGCACCAACTTTTTGATATATCTCTTGCTGGAAGACCCTTGACCCCATCTATTATTGGCTTTTGCATGTCCTCGCTATGATCCCACAAAATGCATAATGAAGATCTTTTTTTATAGTAAAGTCGAACCATGAAGCCCTGCTCACTTGATCACATGCTCTCAAGTGAGCATAAAGGGAAAATGTTTCTATTTTTATGGGGAAAGGTTGTGTTTGCAATTGCAAGGTGCCTCTGAATATTTCAAGAAAATATGGGAGTTGTATACATATTTTACAGTAAACTCGAATTACTAATAATACTTGCTAGGTAAATGTCCAACTACATGTGAAGTCATATCCCATATGTATGCCTAAGTATCAAAAATCTAATATAGGTACGTAATACATCTAAAAAGTCTATGTAACATAATAAGAGGCAAGCTGGGTGAGGGCATGAGCTAGATAGATGCAAGGCAGAAAGGACTCCAATGAGCACGTGAGAAAGACCTGGAAATGAACTCTAATTCTCGACTAGCCCAAGCACCAACTTTTCAATATAGCTCTTGGTAAAAGACCCTTTGTTAGCTTTATTATGATTATATTAGCTTTATTATTATTATTATTATTCGGTGTGGTTGGGCACACCATATCTTATTGTGTGGTCTCGTTATTTTATAAATAAATCGTTACGTGCCCTATTGGGATTAACGCCTTCATTTAACTTAATACTATTCTATTAACATGGTATCAGAGCCTAACCCTAACCTTAATCATAGCCACAACCGCCACCATTGAAACCCTGGTAACCACCCACAGCCACCACCACACCTCTGAAACCCTAGCCAGATCCACCAACAGCTTTTGAAACCCTAGCTGTATCACTACAGTACCTTTGAAACCCTAGCCAGGCACTTCAGCGAGGCTTGTCGTCCCTCGTCGCCCACTCAGCGAGCCTCACTGCTCCTCGTCGCACACCCGGCGAGGCACGTCGGCACTCGTCGCCCCTCCAACGAGTTTTTCCGCCTCTCGTCAACCTCTCAGCAAGGCTCACCACCTCTCGTCGCACCACTTCTGGTGTCGAAACCCACCAAAACCACCACCTCTAGCACCGACACCCCCAAACCAGTTCACTATAGTTGCTGACAACCACTGGCGTCGCCAAAACCAATTGCCGCCACCCCACAGCCGCCGAAACCCACCAAAACCCACTAAACAGTCGCCACAGTCACCGATCGTGTTCCAAAAACAGTCTCCGACCATTTAAACAGTCACCGAAAACCTAGCCGAGTCACCGAAAAAGTCGCTGGAACAGTCGCTGGTCACCGAAACGATCGCTGAAACAGTCGCACGGGTCTCGACAGTTCTGTTTTTTTGTCTCCCTCACTGCGTCCCTTCATTCATCCGTACAATGACCTGCTTTCCATTCACCGCCAAGTTCTGCGTTGTCCAATTTTTGTTGATGCAGTGAGGGTTGCCTGGTTGTGAGTTCTCTAGTATTTGAACAAGAATGTCATCGGAGGGCGATAAGTCTGCTACCCGGACTTCTGGGACTACTGAGTCTCTGACGGATACCGGGCGACCAATGAGAACTGAGGTGTTCTCTTCTTCTACTCGGCTTGTCGATGAGAAGCTTGACGGTGCTTCTGCTTATCCCTTATGGCGGAAGAATGTGTTAAAATCCTTGCAAGGCATGGAATTGGATTCCCACTTATTTGACAATACCCCTGATCCTAGTTCTCCTATTTATCATACCTGAATACGAGACGATACTCGTCTCTTTAGTCAGATTATGAATTTCATGGACCACAGTGTCAAGATTTTGGTTGCCAGCGCTAATACGGTAAAAGAAATCTAGGGAGCTCTAGATGATATTTATGCCTCCACAAATGACTTATCGCGCATTTATGATGTGATGCGAGACTTCTTTCGCTCGCAACAGGCTGGTCGTCCTCTTCAAGAACACTATAGGATTTAAAGTGCGTGCCGACGAGTTTGATCGGCTTCTTCCATTCACCAGTTCTATCAGTAAGTTTCAGGAACAGCGGATGCAGATTCTCGTCGTGTACTTCTTGGCCAGTTTGGATCCTGAATATGACACAGCTCGTTCCTAGATTCTTGCTGTGACAGATATTCCTACATTATCTGAGACTTTTCATTGGGTAAGTCGTTGGATGCGCCGTGACGACACCCGGCCTTCCTCTGATACTAATGATCAGTCTGCCCTTGTTTCTTCTCGAAGAGGCAATGGAACTCGTGGCCGTGGCCGTGGTAAGGGTCGTGATGGAGGTCGAACAGGTGGAGGGGCTCGTGAGACTCGCTCTTGCCACTATTGTGGGATCCAGAGCCATATTCGCAGTCAGTGTTATAAACTACATGGAAGACCGTCCCCAGTGGCTAATGCTATTGCTGAGTACTGCCAAGTAGACTCGTCTTCCTCTTCTCAAAAGCAACTCGTAAAAATGACCCCAGCTGATATGAGCAGTATGTTCAATCTCAAGTTACTAGCCCTAGTCCTCCCGCTCCTGCCGTCGCTACCTTCTCAGGTAATCCTAGTGCTTGTCTAGCGACTACTCCATTTACCTGGGTGATTGATTCAAGTGCCTCCTATCATATGGCTAATTCGGCAGGTATATTATCTGACTATCAGGTGACTCCTAGCCATCGTGGTATTCTTGTGGCTAATGGATCTTCCTTACTGATTAAGGTACGTGAAGTCGCTACACCCACACCTTCCTTAACCCTACCTAATGTCTTACAAACTCCTGAAAATTCATTTAACTTATTATCAGTCAGTCAGCTCACTAACAATCTCAACTGTTGTGTGATTTTTTATCCTGATAGCTTGTTTTTCAGGATCTTATGACGAGAAAGATTATCAGTAGAGGTTGAGTTTCTGGTGGGCTTTACTTGATGGAATAAGTGGGTGCTACAGCCTGCTCAATAGTTCTCTCTCCTAATTTTTGCTCTATTTCTCATATTGAGTGTGAGTCGTGTCAATTGGCAAAGAACCTACGTGTGCCTTTATTATCCCGGGTCAATAAACGAGCTTCAGCTCCTTTTTCTTTGGTTCATTCAAATGTTTGGGGGCCGTATCCAATAGAGTGTTTCTGATTTTTGTTATTATGTCATATTTATGGATGATTATTCTCATGTGACTTTCTTATATCTTATGCGACATAAATCTGAAGTAACATCTATTTTTTCTCGTTTTGTATGGAAGTAAAAATCTAGTTTCAGGTTCAGGTTAAATATTTGCGCAATGATAATGATGGCGAGTATCTCTCCACCTAGCTAAAGACTTTTCTATCTACTAAAAGTATTGTTCATTAGACTTCTTCCTCAACTACCCCATAGCAGAATGGTATCGCTTAGCGCAAAAACCGCCATATTATGGAGACTGCTCGTGCTCTCTTGTTTCAAATGCACGTGCCTAAGCAATTCTAAGGACATGCCATGTTAACTGCTTGCTACTTAATTAACTGTCTCCCATCTAAGGTCCTTGGTGGCAAAATTCCGATAACGGTACTCTCTCCCCCAACGAGCCTTTTCTCTCTCCTCTTGAGAATTTTTGGTTGCCTTTGTTATGTTCGTGACACCCATCCTCAGCGAACGAAATTGGATGCTCGGGCTTTCAAATGCATCTTTCTTGGTTATTCAAAGACTCAGAAGGAGTATCGATGTTTTTGTCTGTATCTCCACAAGTTCTTTGTGACCCGCGATGTTGCCTTTATGGAGTATACTCCTTTCTTTTCTGCATCAGATTCGGCTGAGTCGGGGAGTGAACGGTCTGATCTTGCACATCTTGATTTTTTAGTGTCTTCCTTGCCTTTGTCCTCTTCTACAGATGTTTCTCCTATTGAAGGGTCCTCTCCACATTCTGCTTCCACTCCTTCAGCTTCATTGGAACTTTCCTCTACTGAGCCAATCTCTTCGTCTGCTGATCCTCTTCCCACGGTAAGTGCTCTTGCCCCTACTCATGATACTCCTATTACTACTCAAAAATCTTATTGCACTTGCAGGAATCATCCTCTCTATACTAGCACCTACAAGGGCCTTTCAATCTCCCTACAGACTTGTATCGCCACTCTAAATCAGGCCACTATTCCTCGTACTGTTCCCGATACCTTAGCTGACCCTGGCTGGCGGGATGCTATGTTGGAGGAAATGCACGCTCTTGAGTCTATTTCTACCTGGTCTTTCGTTTCTCTTCCGGAAGGCAAACAGGCTATTGATTGCAAATGGTCTTTACGGTCAAGGTAAATCCTGATGATTCTCTTGCCCGCTTGAAGGCCCGTCTCGTTGCCAAGGGATATACTCAGACATATGGAGTTGACTATTTTGAGACCTTTTCTCATGTCGCCAAGATGGCATATGTTCGCTTGTTTATATCTCTAGCTGCCTCTCGCCATTGGCCTATGTACTAGCTTGACGTGAAGAATGCCTTTCTTCACTGCGATTTGCAAGAGGAAGTTTATATGGAGCAACCTCTCAGTTTTGTTGCTCAGGAGGGGGTCGCAGCTGGTCTGTCGTCTCCATCGATCTCTTTATGGCTTGAAGCAGTCTCCACGTGCGTGATTTGGTCGATTTAGTATGGTTATGCACCAGTTTGGTCTTCTATTATCCGGAAAAAATCATACGGTATTCTATAGACGCTCATCTGATGGTTGTATTCTATTGATTGTTTATGTTAATGATATTGTTATCGCAGGTGATGATGCAGTAGGCATTTCTGCGTTGAAGCAATTTTTGAAATCTCATTTCCAAACTAAAGACTTGGGAGAATTGAAATACTTTCTTAGAGTCAAGATGGCACGAGGTAAGAAGGGTATCTTTATCTCTCAAAAAAAATATGTGCTAGATATTCACCAAAATTGAAATACTTTCTTAGAGTCAAGGGGTTGAGTCACCTATGGCCCCGAGTGTTAAACTTCTCCTTATTGAGGATAATATTTTTCCTCATCCCGACAGATATAGGAGAATGGTTGGAAAGTTGAATTATCTGACAACTATGACAAGACCAGACATAGCCTTTCCTGTGAGTGTGATGAGACAATTCATGACTGCACCTCGGGTTCCACATTAGAATGTCGTGATTAGAATTCTATACTATATCCACAGTAATCCCGGTAAGGGGTTGCATTTTAGTGATCACGGCCACTCTATGATGGAGGGGTATTCTGATGCTGACTGGACGGGATGCCCCATTGATTGGCGATCCACTTCTAGATTCTCTATATTTATCGGTAACAATCTCATCTCTTGGAAGAGCAAGAAGCAGGACGTGGTTTCAAAATCAAGTGTAGAAGCAAAATACCGAGCCATGGCCTTGGCCACATCTAAGATTTTGTGGCTTCGTCAATTGCTTAGTGAGTTTGGTGATCCCTGCAATGGCCCAACGAAGCTTTAGTATGATAATAAATCTGTAGTGTATATTGCCACGAATTTGGTGTTCCACAAGTATACTAAACATATCGAAGTGAACTGCCATTTTATTCGGCATGGGTATCAAAATGGTGTGATCGTATTCGGTGCAGTTCGTACTGGAGAGCAGTTGGCGGATATCTTTACTAAGTCTGTTCTAGGTCCACGGGTTTGATATATATGTAACAAGCTAGACATGTTAGATATATATGCACCAGCTTAATGGGGTGTCAGCTTTATTATAATTATATTAGCTTTATTATTATTATCTGATGTGGTTGGGCACACCATATCTTATTATGTGGTCTCGTTGTTCTATAAATAAATCGTTGTGTACCCTAGTGGAGTTAACGCCTTCATTTAGCCTAATACTATTCTATTAACACCCTTGTCCCATTTTTATTGGCTTTACCCTGTCCCAGCTACAACCACATAAAAATGCATAATGGAGATCTTTTAGTATAGAAAAGTCAAGCCATGGGGACCAACCACATGGTCACATGCTAGGGACAGTTGTTTCCCTCTAATTGGCCGGACAACCTAGAGGTAATAGCCATTATTGGCAATGGCATCAAATTCTCAAAGGATACAAGCAATGGTGCAACAGTGGTCAATTGTGCTCTTCAGGTAAGGGAATGTGTGGAACATGTGTCTAGATTGTGGTCTGGCAATGTCTTCCACTTAAGATCTCTGCTCTCTATGACCAATCGAGGTGTAAGTCCCTCAATGGACTAAGAGAAATGCTATCTTAACAAATGTAGATATCGCATTGACACCATGTACCATAGAGATGTAGGCATTCAAAAGCTATAAGCATGTCTTACATGCCTAAGTTCTAAGACGTCATCCCGATGGAATCTCGCTAACTTGACTCCAGTGTAAGTCAGCTTATAAATGCAATACTCTTACCTGCAGCATATCGTAG
Organism: Heliamphora exappendiculata; assembly: GCA_034768845.1. Classification (NCBI taxonomy): domain Eukaryota; kingdom Viridiplantae; phylum Streptophyta; class Magnoliopsida; order Ericales; family Sarraceniaceae; genus Heliamphora; species Heliamphora exappendiculata. Next base: position 10,151 of record JAOTRH010054490.1, read on the forward strand.
CCAAATAGATAGTACCACGTATGTCATTAATAGCATTCTATCCGCCGTCGGCTTGATATTGAGCAAGGTATCACCACACAAAGTGGTCACATGGCATGGTCGACCTAGGTATCACCACACGAGGCAGACACACAGTACTCTTCAGCCAGTCCAGGTATCATCGAACGAGACCAACACGTGGCGTATAAGTATTTGGAGAAGGTAATATGGCGATGTCATGGTTGGGCCACTTGGAAGGAGGATCCCTGCACCTTCGATTTATAATTCCCCAACTATCCCATTTATGAAGATTGAATGAAACAGCAGTGCAACAGAGAGAGAGACAGAAAGAGAGAGAGAAAGAGAGAAAGAGAGAGAGAAAGAGAGAGAGAGAGAGAGAGAGTTGTGTGAGGAACAATCAAATTACACCAAGTAAAAGAATTGTTATTCATGTAATACTTGTTCCCTAAATAAAATCTTGGGAACCTCATCTTTGTCAAGCGACACAAGCCCATTGGGGAAATGAATGTCTTCCCCACACTTGTCCTACTTGCCAAGTATCAAATTGCACCAACATAATAGTCATAGCATTATCATTTTTGGATAAATCCACAATTAATTTTGAAATAAGTTCACAAATGCATTGAACACTGTTTCAGAATAACTTTTTGTTGAATTCTGTCATTCGAATATGGAAACATATTAATGGCATGGCCCATGCTACTCGTTCTGGCTTTTTCTCAATCAACTTAATTGAGAACATTCACTAATGTTTTCATTTGTCTCCTTTCCCAAAATCAATCCTGCATGGCACTCAAAAGTTAAGATTTAGAGCCATTTATCTGCATAATACATTACAAATTATACACAGTAATAAATTGTACAGTTCTTAAATACAATTGAATTGTGGAACAATTTTTTTCTCTTTCTGCTCCTCTTTTTTCCCAATTTTTTAAAGTAAAAGTCATTGCTAAACTTCTGCAACTGGAAACAAATAAAATTATCGTGCTAACAAAATGGAATGTCAAATTCCAAAAGACTTGAAACTCAACTATCAATATTGGCAGTTCGTCGGTCACATACTAGCAATCAACATAATTTGTTGCAGTATGCTGTGAGATGCATGAAAACATGTTGAGACATGCATATATTAAGGTTGGTCACCAAACTTCAGATACAAAATGGACAGGCAAGACTGATCACACGATTGTCTACAGAGTACTTGCTGTACTTTGTATCATAGAAGTTTTGGTTTTTAGGGATAGGTTTGTGGTGAGAAAAGATAACAATATATTATCTTCAATAGCTAGGCACGGACATGACATGTGATCCATTTTTTATTGCAAGTTAGATGCCGTAGAAAAGCATTATTCCTTTAAAACATTCTTGCTCACCTATTATTGTCCCCAAAACCTTTTTTTTTTTTTTGCACGAACCAAACATTTTTTTGGAATGATTTTGTATTCACTGCCAATTTTTAGGTATTCAACTACTGTTTCAAGTAATGTTTTCATTTTTGTTGTTATATTCAAGGTCTAAAATAATGGTGACAGCCACCATAAGAGTAACGGAATCTCTGACGCAACTGCGGGTGTAATAATCGTAGCATAGTGGTGGTGACAACCGATGCCATGAATTTTTTCTTTTGAGAAAATAAATTTACTGAGGGTCAGATAGGTAGGCATGTCCAACAAATTTAGTTTCGGGAACTGTGTGCACTAAAAATGGTAGGCACATCCAATAAATAAATCTTTGGAAAAGCACAAAACTCAATTCTTTCATATATCTGTGTGTAAACATTGTATTCAAGCATATATACACTCATATGCATACATTTACAATTGGCATTGAAGCCACGTAGACAAGCTATGATTGTCATTTAAATCTTTATCAATAGACTCCCATGAAGATATCCAAGAATTTCACGTTCCAAGACTACAAACAGGCATTGCGGCGAATAAACATCATAACAGTACTACCCACCATAATTGTCGCTCACAACTCCAAACCTTAACCAATAATGACTGAATCTTGGTCACAGAACCAAGTCAAGAATGCCTAAATCTTGGTCATATCAGAGCTTATAATTTCAATAATACAGTCTACTTCAAAAGAAAGAGATACTGACATATACGACAAAACATGCTTGAACATTTTCTTCCAGAGAATTTCACATACCAAGGCGACAAAATGGCATTGCCTCGAATAACCATCATAACAGTAGTCGTTGCTCACAACTCCAAATCTTAATCACAAATGACTGAATCTTGGTCACAGAACCAAGAATGACAAAATCTTGAGTCATATCAAAACTTATAATTTCAATAATACAGTCTAGTTCAAAAGAAAGAGATAGTGACAAATAAGATGACACAAACTTTAACATGCCTCGAATAACCATTATAACAGTACTAACTACCATAATTGTCGCTCACAACTTCAAAGCTTAACGAACAATGACTGAATCTTGGTCACAGAACCAAAAATGCCTAAATCTCGGTCATATCAAAACTTATAATTTCAATAATACAGTCTACTTCAAAAGAAAGGGAGACTGACAAATAAGATAAAACACACTTTAACATTTTCTTCCAGAGAATTTCAAGTTCCCAGACTCCAAACACGCATTGCCTCGAATAACTATCATAACAGTACTAACTCACATAATTGTCGCTCACAACTCCAAACCTTAACCAATAATGACTGAATCTTAGTCACAGAACCAAGAACGACTAAGTCTTGGTCATATCAAAACTAATAGTTTCAACAATTTAGTCTACTTTCAAAGAAAGAGATTCTGAAAAGAAAAAAAAAAAGAAAAAAACATACTTTAACATTTTCTTTCAATCTCTGGAGCTTTGAGGCCATGGAGTTCTTCGAGAGCTCGGAATGCGGCAGAAATGAGGACGAAGAGACCGAGTACCTCCTGAGAAGAGGCGGAGGCTTGTGATCATCGTGCTCAGCGGACTTCCTAGGCTCGAAACCGGACACCTCCCAGTTCCACCTGTTCTTCTGCTCCCCCATTTTCCTCTGGAACAAACCCTAGAGAGATTTCGGATTTCGGATTTCGAATTTCGGATTTACGATGGATGAACCAGAGGCCCCTCTCCTTCTCTCTCTACTTTCCCTCGCTCTCTCGCTCTCTAGCTTTGGTTTGGGTCTCTCATCATTCGAGCTCTTTTTCCCTCTTTCCCGATTTCGTGAATTAACGGTGGGAAGGAAGGACACGGCGTCGTAGAGAGGATGGGGACACGGGGGACACCCTTCCGGGTTTTCACTCACGAAGTATTTGTGCTTCTTATTAATTGACGACTCGCACTCAAAATTGTGCCGCAGCAGATAAGGCAGGACACGTGAGAGGGTGCGTGTTCATTGTCCGTACTTGCTTTTTAGTTGGGTGAACTGGCCCTACCCGAGTTGTCCGGGTCGGGCCAACATTGGTCTTCCGTGGGTTTTGATTGGTAGCCTAGGATCTCTCTAGGACAGCTAGGGAAATTGAGATTACAACGGTCAATTTTAGGAAAATTCAAGATGAATTTAATTTTTAACCAAATATTAGGCTGTTACTCTTTATGATTAACACACGCAGTAGGGGATAACAACTGTGACGGGCCAATTTTTTATAGCACAGTAGAAATTGTGCCGGAGAGGTATTCAAATGTTTAAGATTCGTCTTTTGACTGTATAACAATTTAGTGAATTTCACGAATAGTATAAAAAAATTTAGAATTTTTTTTTAAGATTCTAAAAAATTAAAAAACTTTTTACAAAATTCTAAAATATTGAAAAATTTTATAACATACCCTAAAATAATCAAGAAGCATCTTAAATTCTAGTGGGCTCGAAAGATTTGAGAACTTTTTAGAAAAAAAAAATTTGTTCTATCATATTCTAAAATAATGTAGAGTATTCTATAACATAAGTGAAGATTAGATAAACTTATAAGTTTTTAATTATTCTAGAGATGATGAATAATAGCCAGTTGATCAAAATAATCATAATCGTTCGTTAAAGAGGTAGATGGCTATAAAGGAGAAATAATGCCTTAGTTGTTGAGTGTAGCTTGTGAAATTCAAAGCGAGCGTCTAAGTGTTGAAGAGAGTGAATTATAGTGAAGTGTGAGTGAAGTGTATTTGAGAAAAATAAGTACATATTCCTATTGTATAATATTTACACTTAATAAATATATATTCTATGTTATGTTCTTGACTCAACATCAAATTCTACCAAGTTAGAACATATTCGAGTGTGAATTCATTCATTCATTTTTCAATATTTCTATTTTAGACTCGTACTTTGTCAATGAAGAGCAAACTCTTCTCATAGAAATTCTATATAAGCTTAATATCACTTCAATACTTGCGTCTCAAGTTTAAGTTGAATAGCAAATAATAGTTTTATTATAACAAACTTGCTCCCGAGCAACGCACTCATCGAATTGAGACCCCATATCAATCATTGAAACTTGAATAGTTGACAAGCTTATTGCTTGTATCGAATTGTACGTTGTAGCATGCCTTAAATAGCTAGGATGCCCCATGCCCTCGCACAACATCAATGATCACCTTTGTGCATGTAGTGCACTTCTAGAGCATACACGTGCTGACACACTTAGGTGTTATTAAAAAACGCATGAAATTAGGGAACAAGTCGGGCACATCAATGCTTGGCAAATCGACCAAATGGACCAATATAATGCATTTGCAGCCTAAAATATCAATGTTACCATGCTCGAGTAGGCATGTTGGTTCAACACCAAATTATATACCTTACATTAAAATAGAGTGGAGATTGTTAAATTAAATAGTTAATAAGTTTTATTTATTATTTAATTTTTAAAGAAATTACTAAAATACAATGAATAATTAAATAAGTTAATAAGTTTTTCTTTTGTAAATTTTAAAGAAATTATTAAATTTTATTTTAAAATTCTTTTTATAAAAAAAAATTGAAAAGTCATAAGTTTAAATTAACAAATAATTAAATAAGTCAATAAGTTTTTCCTTTTGTAGTTGTTAAAGAAATTATTAACTTTTATTTTTAAATTCTTTTCATCAAAACAAATTGAAAAATCATAAGTTCAAATTAACAAATTTAAAAATTATAAAAAAAAACTCATTCTTTTAAACCAAGCAAGTTAAAAATGAAAATAATATTAAATATATTTATTAATAGCTTTTGAGTAGAAAGGCAACGTAAATATTTGGGCATGTGGTGTATATATATATATATATATATATATATAGTTCATGCTATACCTCATGGATTACTTTAGAAAAACAAGTTCCACACCATCTATTGGTGTGAAGTTCATTAAAATTTTGTCTATAAAATAGAATATGAAATATAACAGAAGATATAAGATTATTCATTGTAGAGGATAAGAATTGGGATCTATTGTTTTCGTCTAAGCTGGCTGAACGGTCAGGAATGGATGCCAAATGCCCGCTGGTAACTTTATATCGATGGATCATCTGGCGATCAAGTAAGGCAAAGGTTTTAGAGAAAGAAAGAAGATCTTGAAAGAGCAATTTGGCAGAGTTTTCTCTAATGAAAAGAGAGCATACATTTGCCTTTGAGGGTGTTAGTTATTTATAGAAAGAAATATACTTGACCTACTTTTGGGGTTCGACCTGACCCGTGCAGGTCGAGTTGTACTCTCTCTCTCTTTTCAATGCATAGCTGTCAATCGGATGGTAACTTGTCAGTGCCATCATTATATCTTTCTGCAAGCTCCTTTTGTCATATCAAGCTGTCCCTCAGTACTCAGATCTAGTTTAAACTAAGTCAACTTTCTCCGACACCCTAGCCCCAGAGTTGGTCCAACTGCTACTGACCTCTTATCACGAGCTCCTCCTTCTGATACGCGTATCATGAGGTACTGGTCACAAGTATCAACCTTCGAGCTCGGCCTTAGTGGTCATATAACACGCCCTGTTCAGACGTGGACGCCAAGCACCTTTCATCAGGTGTCGAGCACTTCTCTTCAAGGATCGTGGCTCAATCTCTATTGAGCTCGGAACCAGGTCCGCGGCTCCTTAGGACCATGACTGTTCCACGACTTTACTTATCCCGAGATCTTAAGAGCTCGGGAGCACAGGTCCATAGATGCTCGGCCCACCTCCCGAGATGTGAGGTGTACGCCGAGGTACACTACTGCGGGCAGACAACTGCTGCGCCATACGGAATTCCATGTGCGTCTCACATGGCCCTGATCGAATGTTATCCTTCCTCAATTGCCCCCATCATCTTGCCGTCACTGAATACCCCGAGCTGCTGGAAGGTGATGCAATGATTTTGCTCGACGCGTCATTTCACCGTTTGATCGGGAGGCTTGTAGAACAAGCTTTCCTGACGTACTCCCCACTCAACCCAATTATACGCCTACCGCCACTAACACCACGTGGCGGTCTCCTGTCAGATTTCGCAAGACACTTAATGCGTGCATTGAATGCGCATTAAATGCGTACGGCGTTAGCTGTACCTTGGGTACAGGAATGTTAGCCGTCGTTTTCAATAAATGGCAATCATTGGGTTTAACTATGGCGTGGAGCTCGGCTTTGCTAACCCGATCGAAACTTTTGTCCGGCCATACTAATTTGATGGAGGACACTGCTCGGCTAACGATCCAAACAAAATTGCCACAGGACTAAGCCTTTCCTCTTATCGGATTACATATGTTCGGGTGTGTGCGTCGTTTGGATTTAATGCGCATTTAATGCCTACAACGCACGCTGCCTCATACGCCGTATCTAGCCCCCATTGGCACTTGATCTGAATCCGAGGGAAGAGTATAAAAGTGCTGAGGCCTTCCCACATCCCCCTTTTATAAACTCTCATCTCTCAACAATCCTTTGGCGATTTTCAACGAGCTACTCCGACCACATCAGTGGCGGCACTCCACCACCTTCACCAATCTTCGTTTTGTCTCTTCCACTACTTCAAGGTATTTATCTAACCTTCCTTCATTTTTGTCTCTTTTCATTCACTGTCGTGGCATCACTGCCAATGCCCCACTGTCATGGCCGCCATCGGCGTTGTCCACTGCCTCGACAGTGCCTACACTTGCTATAATTTTTATGGGAGTCTGGGTACCCTGACCCCTGCTTCAACCTCCACTGAGCCTCCGCCGCCGTAACTGACGGTGGCGGTTAATAGTGTCAACTCACATATACGTTAATGTTCACATTCACAGTTGTAACGTACTGAATTGGTCCACCCACCCCCATTTTTTTAAACTGTATGGGGCATTTTGCTAGGTATGTTGACACGCCGAAGGCATTGGCCGAGCTCCACTGAGCTTGGTCCATCCCCGACGACGTCACATTACGCCAGGCAACCGGAGAGGAGACCATAAGTAATGGAGAACCTGGGGGGCTGTTTTCTCCCCCGTGGCTCTCCTGGTGTCCAGGATAGAGTTTTCCCTCCCGAGCATCGTGCGGGAGGCTCCAGCCTTCTATCGTTTGTGCCCAGCTCAACTGACCCCCAACTTTTTCTCGATAATGATGAGGGTAGCCATATTGAATCGCTACATGGGCATTAACCTCGGTGTTTCGGTAGATTCAATATTGCTACTCCATCGCCGAGATGTCTAAGGATCTCAATAAATATTATTTAAATGCCAATGATAACAGAAATATCATGCTCGAGCTCAAGAACTCCCACAAGGGCGATCTAGACAACTTCGTCGTGGTCGAGGGAAACTGGCAGCTTGGGCCTGGCGTCAACAATCCCACCGTACGGCTTTGTTTGACTCAACTGGCATCCCCAGGTACCCGAGCTCGGTACCCTTTAATTTTTATTTCATTTTTTTGTCATAACTCCATCCCCTTTATATCTTGTTCGGCACTAATACATTTCTTTCTATGTGCTTTCTGCAACACATCTGCCATCTGAGATAGAGAGGATATGAAGAAGGGCAAAGTCAATCTCGACTACTTGACGCGAGTGCTTGATTGAGTTCGTGACGTTCGGTGCTTCAAGAAATTGTTCAACGGCGTGCCAGTCTGACCCGAAGAGCTAGGACATCGCCTGGTGCCCAACGAGGACCCCGAATGAGGGACTCAAGAGGAAGCAAATCCAAGCACGGAGGCATCTACCTCTGGGACCTTGTTAGGTTTTTGCTCGGGGACATATCTACTGTTGCCGCAACCACTGCACCTCTAACAGCATCATTTGCCCAAAGCATCCAGGCTCCCACACCCATGCCGAGCAGCGCCGCTCTCCCCATATCACAGGCCCTTCCTCCTCCTCCTCTATCCCAACAAAAAAGGAGGAGCATGGGTTCCAAGCGTGCTGATCGACAGATCAGGCGACGCATTGAGAGCAACTTGCTCTCCAGCCAGCCGATCACAACGAAGGAGCGCACTGAGGTGTCCGAGGTACTGCCTACCAAGGCAGAGCCCTGACTTCTTAAGATAAGATGCAGGCCAATCAACATGTGGCTTGGGTCTTGGCGAAAGGCCTTTGCTTGCCTCTCGACAAGTCTGACTGCGCGGCCATCTCCGACCAATCCATTGCAAAGGAGGCCGAACAGCACATCATTGTGGTAAGTAGCTAACCCGAGCATGATATACTTGTGAATTTTTATGAATCATTTATCCGAGTTAACCCTCATTTACCGTGTAGGGCTTGAAAATGGGGGTCGAAGCCGCCGACTACTGCAGTCGAGTACAAGAAAAATATGACCTTCTTCAAGTAGAAGCCCTGAATTTTAGGGAAGATAACAAAATTCTTCGGGCTCAGGTTAGAGAGGCCATCAAGGCCAAAGAAGACGTCGAGATCCAAGCCACCCGAGCTTTGGACTATGTGAAAGAAGCCGAAGCCAACCTCGCCTCCGTTCTCAGCCATAGACACGTAAATTCTAATTAGTGCTGTTCAACCACGTGTAAACAATCCTATAGCTCTACGGCTTTAAGAAAATCTATAAAGTAAAAACTAAGGCTCTAATACCAACTCTATC
>JAOTRH010054501.1:0-19090 GCA_034768845.1 Heliamphora exappendiculata
TCCCACTTAGATTTTTAAAATATTTTTGAGGGTTATAAAAATTCGTTTAATTAAAATAAATTTATTAATTTTGAAAAGCACACGATCTGAAAAAATCAAATATCTTTCTGTGTGCACGATTCCAAAGATTCTGGTTTATCAAACTATTTTTTCGTATTTAAATGCGTAACAAATAAAATTTAATAAATGCACAGTTTTTCTTCTAGATTTTCAGTTAAGGTAGTGATTAAAAGTATTTATTTATTTTATTTTTCGTTCCACATTTTTCAAAAAATAATAATTTATTTTAATTAAATATTTTTCTATTTAATTAATTCAAAATTTGAAATTAATTTTTATATTTTTTCAATATATCTGATTTTTTTTAAAAATCATCTTAAACATGATATTTTGTAAAAAATAAAATATCTAAATTTTTTTATTTAATTAAAATTAAATAATTAAAAAAACTTAATTTTATTTTTATTACAAAATATTTTAATTAAAACTGAATATTCAAATTAATTAAATTAATATGATAAATAAAATAAATATTTATTATACACACAGTTAATATAAAATATAAATTAAATATAAAATAAATATATTTTAATTTTATGATTCATCTAAAATTCTAAAGAGTATTAGTATTCTCTTTAAAGTAAATTTTCTGTCTATTTCAATAACTGCAGAATTCTACTGCAAAGTCGCTTCAGAGTTTGTTTGAAAAGCCGTAGCCAATGAAACGGTCTTGCGCTGCTGTGATTGCTCCGTTTGGATGCTGCAACGCTGCAGTGATTGTCTCAAAGCCAAACACAGCCCGATTTGGTGATTGCGCCACTATTTTTGGGAATTGCGTTGCATACTGATTCGGCGCACAAACACAGGCGCTGTTGAAACTGCTGCGTTGGAGTACCGGCGCCGCTGTTTCAAAACAGTTTCGGCTTGGGATTGCTGTTTGGTTGGCTGTGGGTTTTTTGCGCCGCTCCATAAGGCAGCGTTTGGCTTGCGTTTTTGGCTGCTTAATCAGTGCTGCTGTTTGGGAAAAAAAACTGCTTTGCTTTAAAAAAAAAACTGCAGCACCGAATAACCGCCGCACTGTTTTTTTTTTTTATCCAGAAAAGAAAAACGAAAAAAAAACTGTGAAACAACCAAAATCTGTGGCTAAAAACCATCGAAACCACCGTCGGTTGCCGCCGCCTTCGGTCTTCCATACATATTCTCATTTTTATTTTTAATAAACTAGAAAAAAAAACTTAAAAAACATAAAAAAAATTTATATCGAAACCTATGTCCCGGAAGCTCATATTCGATCTAAAAAAAATCTATCACGGTCAACCCCGTGATTAAAAAAAATAATTAATCATCATCCACACATTCAATCAAACATGAAAATAAATAATTGTTATAAAATCGGGATTTAGAACGTCTGCAAAACAAAATTAGGAACAGTTCTAAAACTACCCGACTCCAATAACCATAAACAAAAAATAAAATGGCTCTGATACCAATTGTTTGAGACAAAACTGTCAAGATCATTGTTTTTGTAAACGATTTTCAATAAAAAAAATTAACTGTATGGACAAACGCCGAAACATGCTCCAGATAAAACTTTTGAAGACGAATTATCAAAATAAAATTCGTGCAACCAAAATTAATTTATAAAAATACCTTTTGTAGATCGATTCTTCAACTACGATTTGATTCCGAGTTGAAACTCTTGTCAGATCTTTTACTGTATTTTCTTACGCGATTCTCGAATGTAGTGTGGGTTACGGACTATCGAGAACTCATACCGATAGAATCCAAATATCTTTCGTCTTGAAAGAAACAATATGATATATGATAGTCAAACTGATTCCGCTTACCGGCATATATATAGGGTTACAGCAGGGACTTGGAGAATAATTATGAGTAAGACATTCAGTGGAATACAGATACCTACCAGCGATTTCTATAATTATGGAAAGACGCAGCAGTTTCTGCAATTTTCATAAAATACTGAATTACAGTTCACACTACTAAAGAACTATAATTGCACTCTGACCCATAATTTCAAAATCTTCTAGCATTGAGCTCCTGTTATTAGATGCTTACCATTTCTCCCCACGTTAAGATTCTCGATACCCCCAATTAAATTTAATTACTAATAATTTAATTTAATCGGCATCTTGATATTCCTTAAAACCTTCCGCTTAACTTATTTGATTGCCGGATAATTAAATCCACATGTTGGGTTTGGCCCGGTCAAAACTTATAAATTTTCTTAAGGGTGTATCGTAATCCCGATAATTCGGAACGTGAATTTCGTCAATAATTAATATTTTTTATATAAATAATATCACTATCTAATTCACCGGGAATATATACCCATATAAGATCGCACCCTCTAATGAATCAAAATAACGAATATTAAATATATGCAAATCAATAATTATTTCAGGATTAAGATGATAAGTATTATTGATAATAACATTTGAATGTGAATTAATTTATATATTCAGTATAAAATTAATTATTCTAAATATCCTGTTTAATACACACAAAGTATACTAATACAGAGAGTTGGAATAGCTCTCTTCATGTATTTGGAAAGCAACTTTGAGTGTAGTTGGCGGTTAATTCGAAATCTTAAGATTAGTCGAGGTACACGTAAGTTGGTTCGAATACAATTATTAAAAAATAAAAAAAAATTAAAAAGCTAACAAGTATTATAATTATTTAAATCAAAATAAATTTATCATAATAAAAAAAACATGTTTAAAAATGTGACCTTACTTTTAAAAATCTTACCAACAAGACAATTTTTTTACAAAATTTTAAATTTAATAATTAGTTATTTCTAAAAGGAAATTGTTCCTAAATTTCTATTTTGGACACATTTGTCAAGTCAAATGACGTGTAGGACACATTTGTCAAGTCAAATGGCACGACAGCAAGCAATTATTTTTATAGACCAATAATAATATGAAAAAGTTGTTCGGTGACTTATCTGCTTTGGGTGTCTTCTTTAAGTAACTGAATGTAGAATGTTTCATGAGACAAAAATGATACAATTTTGATCCTAAAATTTGACATTCATTATTTTCAATTTATTGAGTAGATTATTTATGTAAAAAATTAAATTAATTAAATATTGTTAGCCACATGATTTAAATATATTTGTTTTATAATTTATTTTCAAATTTTGCTAAACTAATTAATTTTTTCAAAACAAACATACTTCGATCATATAAATAACTGTGTCTAATTGATTTAAGTTTCTAAAAAAATTATTCATTCAACAAGTTAAAAAATTTATTAAAGAGTCTAACCAATTTATAGAATTCTAAATAAATTTTATTTTTACTCACAACACCCTAGTGTGAACACCACCCAAATCCCCTACTACTTACTATCCGAATCCCATGATGGTGTCCAAAGATCAGCTGTCTGAAGACTGAACCGTGTTTTCAATATGGAAGACTTGGTCACGTAATCCCAATTCTAGCTGCTAATATCTTATTTATTATTTGTGATGAATTGAGTAGGATACCATGAATAAATAATATTAAAATTTTATTTTTTAATTAAGAATTTTTTAATATGATTATGTAGTATGCATATGTTGAAAATTTTAGTTCGTATTTGTAGATGGTCCTAAATACAAAATAATTATAAATCCAAGATATTCAAGTTCCCGAGCTACTCAAGGGTCGAGTAGCTTGTTACCAAACACACGGGAATGAAAACGATCACAGGATACCACGAGAGCAGCGGGCTGAAGTTGCTTGAGGTCTCAAGCTACTCGTACACGCATTACTTTTACTGTTCTGTAGGTGGTTAAGAATTTCATAAACTACTTCATATGAGGTTCGAGCAAACCACGAGAGCAGCGGGCTGAAGTTGCTTGAGGTCTCAAGCTACTCATACACGCATTACTTTTACTGTTCTGTAGGTGGTTAAGAATTTCATAAATTACTTTATATGAGATTCGAGCAGGTCAAATAACCCGAAGGGCATGAATCTTGAGCAAGTTGTATTACCCAAGCAACGGGTTAAGTAGCTCGAGTGAGTCGAGCGGCTTAAAAGAGTCGAAGGACTCGAATGGTGAATAAAGATGACTCGAAGTACGAGGAAGGTGCAACTTGGTTCATGGTATGAGACCTACTCGAATGTAAGAAAACTTGAGTCACTGGGACTACGAGTAGCTCGAGGAGCCGTGAATGGCTGAATGATTATTATAGCAACAATACTAGCATGATTCTACTACTCAAGGTAGCTGGTCTACTCAAGCCAGAAAGAGCTCGAGTCACTGGCATTCCAAACGACTCGGCCAAGTAAACCGTTATGCCTATTATTTCATACTACAGACTATGAAGCGTAGTCTTAACTACTAATGAAGACATTCCACAGCACAGATTGTGAAGTATAGTACAGAATATGACAGTAGCCCTGACTACTTGATTCTATTACCATAACACAGATCATAAATACAGCACAGACATGTGAATGTAGCTCTAATTACCTAATCGAGGTGACATAGCGCAGACTATGTGGTTTAGCACAGACTGAACAAGGCCAAACATGTAAAACACAGGCTATATTCGTATAGATTCCTCTAAGAATTGAAAGGCTGTCTTAAAGACAATAAAAATAATGGCAGTACAATCATACACGGGATGTTAGGAGACATGTGGTTTAGTGGCTACGAAAAGACTTGTCATGCTAGGGACTCACTCGCTCGAGTCACTTGAGTAACCCCCAAGTCACCCGACCCGAGTGGATCAGGTATCCATGGGGCACCCATAGGCCGATCTAGTCAAGTTGGAGTAGAATACTATTTTTTTTAAAAACAATTAACCTATGGATCTTATCTCTTGATTCCCGAAGTTACCTCTCCTGATTCAATCATATCTCTTAGAAAGTCTTGTTCCAATAGTAATAACTCCATCAGAAAGTTATAAATAAGGAGGGATGGTTATGCTCTCGAGGAATTATTTTGATTTAGATCATACGATACATGCTCATACAGTTAGTGCCCCAAACTCAATTAGTCTTCTCCTTCACCCGACCATCTCACTCTCTGTTATATGTTTCTGACTACTTTACATATTTCGCCTCTCTATAATTGTTTATTACTTGTTTTTCTAAAAAACCATACAGTGTTTAACCATGGTAAAAAGAATAAAATAAAAGTTATGAAGTTATTGTTGGTCATAAAATAAAAAATGTATTAGATGTATGTCTTATATTCTGCAGGACCCATGCAATTATAATTTTAATTACATATAATTAAGTTAGATTTATTAAATACATAGGGACTAGATTTTTAAGATTTGTCTATGTAGTACCTTATTCCACATCAGTGGGAGATATATTTTATGCCTGATATATAAAGAAACTTGTGAGTTCTTACTAATAAATTAGGTTTAAGCATTTTTAATAGCGTTGTTACGCTCTTTATTCAAGTTATTGAGTCTGTTTTGTACTTTGGTCATTGCAATCTATAAATACAGATCTTATAAATTTTAGTAATTGTGAAGAGAGTGAATCAAAGAGATATAGTTATTACGAAAGACGAAAAAATATCGAGGGCACCAAAGTTATCCTTGCGTAGAGAAAAGAAGTTTGTTTCAAGACTTGAAGTTTAGGTATCAGGTTTTGATGTGTTTTTTTTTTTGTTTGAGCTAATTAGTATGGAGTTTTATTTTTACTAATTGTATTGAGTTAAGTCTTGGTTATAAGTTGACTATTTCACAATGTCCTATTTTTAAATTTTTTAATAAATTTGGACTGTTATGCCCCCATTTGAAGTTTTACTAACAAATAATAAAAACATAAGAATATTTAAATATGTGAACATTCACATATTTTAAAATTGAGAATATTACCACAACAGATTTTCAAAACATTATTATTTTCTAAATATTTAGCACATTTATAACTTTAAAAATGAGGACATTTTTATGATTATTGTTCTTATTTTCAAAAAAAATAATATTAAGATTATATTATCCATTTTACATGAAATCTGCATTACTAAAATATGCAATTTTTTAAATTTCTGCATCATTAACTATAAAAATTCCCTTGTATAATAACATAATGGAACATTTATCATTTTTTCAAAATAATAACAATACTATAATAGAACATTTCATTTTAGAAAAGTTTAAATATTACTATAATAAAATAAACATTTCATTTTGAAAAATACTGACAATGATAAAAATTAAAATATTACCATAATAAAATAAATCATTTCATAATGAAACAAATCATTTCATTTCGGTAATGATACATTTATATTAGGGAAGGTAACTTAGTTGTAGACCAAGTATTATGAGTCATTGGACTTTATTTAATTAGCGCGGGATGAATACCAAATTAAAAATAGTAATTTGGGAAATTCCTCTTAGCATATGACTTATTGGGTTAAAAGTTTTGGATTTGGACTTAAATACAAGTAACTCATAAAAATGGGACTTGGGGCTAAATCACCATTTTTTTTTAATGTGTGCATGATTGTACTTTGAATTGTGTTTCGAGATGATGACAAATTCCAACAAATAAAAAATAATTCAAAACTTAATACTAATAATACTAACAGTCTTAACATTAATTATTCAATAACATAATTCAAGAGTTATCGAACTATTAATTCAAGTCCCGCAAATCAAACGCTTAACTATTTATCTCAAAGAGATTCATCTATTATAGTGATTTCTAGTCCTATTTGTTGGGATTAAAAAACCAATTTTTGAACACAAATAAAAGCACATTTATGCATGCACCAAATAAAAATGCATGCAACAATTTATATGGTTCAGCAGAACTTGTCTAAGTCCACAAACGTGAAATATAAATTCATTATAACCGTAGAGTGTAAAATCTCGAGATCAAAAATACCATAAAATCTAACACCTACAACTTGACCCTTAAAACAAATCTTATTTTCCGCTCAAAGGTGCCCCTAGTGCCGGTGCCCCCAGTGCCCGTGTCCCCTGTATTTTTTTCGTCTCTCTTTACATCTCTATCCCTTTTAACTTAACTCTTTACACAAATAACTAGAATTATAAAGTTCTATTTATAAGAAATTTTAACCCCATAAAATTATAAATCTCTACACATATTAGATTTCTTGTGGATTCATGAGTCTAGCTTAGTCCAAATACACATAAATAAAATGCTAATTATATGAGTCCGCAATATACAAGACATGCACCTAACACTATCCTACTCCTTCCCTAGTTCCCAAAACAAATATGCAATAAGATTTCTATTCCATCCCTGGGAGAAGATTTATGTACTGGGAACTAAGTTTGAAATGTCTAAAATGCTTGATTTTAAAAAAGTATAACTTTTTTAGAAAAGATAAAAGAAAAAAAAATTAGTGTTTTGAATAATTTTTTGTAGTAATTTTTTTTATTAAAATATATAAATAGCCTTACTTTTTGACTTTAAGTTATAGCATTTGAAATATTGGCATGACTTTTTTTATTTTTATAAATGAGAGCTGCAATTTTTTAATTAAGGATATTAGTCATTTTATTCTAAAAAAAAAGTTAGTGCGTTTGAAATATATATAATTTTTTTTTCTTAAAAAAAAGAGTAAATAAATTTAATGGCTTTTTAGAGATGCCAAACATTGCAGCTTAAAAAATTAGTTTTTGCAAAAAAAAATAAATAAATAGCTTAAGAAGTTTCAAATTTTGAGTTTGAAAAGTGAAGATCAATCCAATTTGCGACTCGTTTGGTTGGAAGACTATTTTTATAGAATAATTAGTGTATCTAAATTATTAGTGCTCAAAATACTATAAATTAAATTATTAGTATATTATTTTTTGTACCTAACAGTGTTTAGTTAAGAATAGAATAACTTGAGAATAAATATATAATTTTTGTGTGATTAATTTTTTTAATATATAAAAATATTCAAATTAATCTTGAGAATTATCCTCAGATGAGAATTATCCTCTCAATGGGGCTTAAATTAGTTTGGGGTTTTTTCTACCCCTCCTCAAATTGCTTTCCAAACATAATGAAAAATTATATTTATAGATTGATTTGCACTAATCGATTTTTCTAACCAATAACGCAAACATATAAATAATATAGTAACCACACAAACATAAACTAAACAATCACATGAGAAACGTCGATATTTTACGTTGAAAAATTCAAATCAGATAAAAATTACGAGACCAATCTAGGTCTAGAATAATCAAGCACTATAAAAAATTTTGGATATAAGAAAATCTTACATACCCCTGTTGAATCCACAACCTATAGCAATAAGCATATTCTTGTCAAATTCATGCGTGCCAAACCTGTGCTCGACTGCCACTAGAATTCATCATCGAACTTTGACTGTTGACGAAATTCACACCAGACTTCAACCATTGAGAATCTACTTAAGAGACTCTACAAAATGGAACAAACTTTGAATTATTTTGTTTTCTCATTGATATTCTTAAAAGCACATAGGCTATGCAATCATCAAGTGAGTAGAATATGCAAACTCCACAAAATCTTCTTCGATGAAGGCACTTGGAGTCTTTGGTGCCTTTTTAATCAATAGAGATGCACCTTTGGTGGTCAGGATTTATAATATTATGAAGACGTGCACATAACATAACTCTAGTAGCCCTTTTTATAAAACACACTCCAAAACTCTTGCTACTAGCTACACTTTAAAGTGTGCATGCGTACAGAATGCGCGAGCGGTCTAGACTTGCTTGTAGTTTCTGCACTATTTTTACGGCACCGTTTTTGCTGCAATAAATAAAACTTAACTTTCAAAAAATTAAGTAGTAAAATATCAAAAAATAAAATATAAATATTTTGTCACACATTTGCAAAAATACCAAAGAACAATATAGAGGTCAAAATTTTTCCTAACACATAGCTATATGTAGAACTATTTTCAAATAGCCTAGCTCATCTCTTCTTTTATTCCACCACCAACCATGGCCTTGCCATCATGAATGTGATAGACAAGTTTATGACTGAAAGTTCATTCTTTATACACAGTTATATAGAGATATGATAAGTCCATACATAACTTATAAAACAATGTATAGAATATTAATGCATAATTATATAATAGTGTTATATTAACGTAAATAGCATTTGAATTCTCAAAAATTATCTTTTCAGCACTGTTTTTCTCGAAGATAAATTGCTTTTTAAAAAAATCAGGAAACAATTTTAAAAAATTGTTCATCAAATAAGTTTTATCAAAAAATATAGAATTAAAAAGCATTAAAAAAAACAGAAAGTCAAGAAAAAATGCTATACACATTTTAAACACTTTTATTTTTTTTTTCCAGTAAAATTACTATAAAACTTCTAATTAAAAAAGTCAACCGACTTAAAAATAAATCGTGTCAATATCCTAAACGCTACAATTTAAAAATAAAAAATAAGATCATATTACATATTTTAATAAAAATAAATAAAAAAATATTATAAAAAATTATCTCAAACATCTAACTTTTTTATTTTTTTAAAAAAATTAAAAATCTTAAAACCAAACTTTTTAAACACCCTAATGAGGGCCTGAGACAACCCAAAAGTCTTTAACGAAAATTCAAAATTTGGAGTTTGGGATATGGTCCCTTTTGTAGCGGTGGTTGGCAAAGTTTTCTGTAATAATTTTTAATTTTTTGTTATTAGTTTTAATTATAAATTATAATTTGTTTTAAATATTTATAATTTTTATCATAAATTATAATTATTTTTTTTTAAATTATAAATTATAATTTTTATTAAATACTTATAATTTTTATTATAATTTATAAATTATAAATTATTAATTTTAATAATATCAAACATCACCTGCACGAAGCCCTTCCAACCCTTCCCAATTTCGTTTTGTATGTTTGTAAACCTATCACTACTTGGCTATTCGGCCACTTGGATTTGGCAGTTAGGACGATTTCACATCAATGGACACTGCATAATTTGGACAGCCGTTTCCCCTAATATGGTGACAGTGCACAAGCCCTTTTGACCAAGGCACTGATAGGATTTGACTGGAAACTCATTTTTTTAGTTTTTAAAATTAATTTAAAATTCTAAAAATATTAAGAAAATCATTTATGATTTATTAGAAACTAACAAATTTGTTCGTATTTAAAAACAGTATCGAACATAATCTATAGTAATACTGGTGATGCAATAATGGTGCAAAAAGATATAGAAGATATTTGAGAATGCTACTACTATTAATTTATAAATTATAATTTGTAATTAAAGTTACAAGTGTATGATAAAAATTATAATTTGTAATTGAAATAGAAAAATAATAATTAAAAATTTTAATAAAAATTATAAATATTTAAAAAAATTTATAATTTATAATTAAAATTAATAATAGTAAACTAAAAATTAATAACATAAACTTGCCCAACATCCCATAATTGATGGTGCAATGATGGTGCAAAAAAATATAATGGATAATAAATGAGTTTTATCTTCAAAGAGAGGTTTAAAATAAATTTATTTAAAGAAGAAAGGAGGGCCAATAATGAATTTGTTCAGGAGAGTAATTTTGACTTGGTTCGGCCCGATCGTGGCTCGGGTGAGCCAAACTCGATCCTAGCCCGCAAACTCTCGCCAAAAATTCAGGTCGGATCGGATCGAATCGGGCTTTTTGTGAGAGGAATCGACCCAAGCTTAGGAGGTATACGATTTGAGTTTAATACTCGGACCTCTGGTTTGGGCTTGGACCTCGGGCGAGGCCTTAGGCGGCATTTTTGCGGCTTTTTTACTTTTTTGTTTTTTTTTATTTTTTGAGTTGTTATATAAGTCTATTAATTATTAAATTTATACTTTATAATTTATTATAAATTTATTTATTAATTTATTATTTTATTATAAATTTATAATTTTATAAGTTTATTAGTTTGTTAATTACTTAGTTTATAAATTATAAGTTTATAGTTAATATTAGTTTATTAGTTTATCAGTAGGTTATTAGTTTGTTATTTTATTATTAATTATTAGTTTTTTATATAAGTTTATATTTTATTATAAGTATTTTAGTTTATTATAAGTTTATATATTAGTTTACTTATTATATATTAATATTAATTTATAAATTATGTTATAAATTAATATTTATAATATATAAATATACTAAGTGAACACGTTAAGTAATTAAATGCAACAAAGATTTTATTATTCAAAATTCAAAAGTATCTAATTACATAAATATTATATTTTAAGTTTTACAAAATAGGCTGGCCAAATGGATGGGCCTTGGGCTCAGGCCAAAATGGGCGTGCCTCGGGCTCAAGCTCGGGCTGGAGCCTCGGGTTGGCCCGACCCACGAGTTGAGGGAGGTAGGCCTAGGACTGAAGAAGGGATATGCGGGTTAGAGTCGGGCTTGAGCTTCTTACGGGCTAAGCCCGCACAATGACGGGTTTTAGATGGATCTCGGATCTCCCACGGGTCTCGGGTTATTTTTACGCTCCTAAATTTGTCAAAACAAAAGAGAATGAAAGAGAAATTTATAACAGAGAAGATATATTTTTTAAAAAATAATCTTTCAATTGTAATATCTAAATATGTTGAGTTAGGTGTCTTATATTCTTTAAAATTTATTTATTAGTTTATTTTTCTATACGTATTTGGGTTGAGGTGGGATTAGAAGCCTACTAAAAATCTTATTTGTATAGAGTTTAATTTTAAATGGGCATATGGGTTTTTAGGATTTTTATGTGCACTTGTAAATATATAGAACACTGGTGAGAATCTTATACTAGGATTAGAGAAGACAAAAGATATGAAAAAGCTAGCTGGTAAAGAAAATAGAAATTGGTGTTATACTCTTTCACATTCAACATAGTGAAATATTTTTTCTCTCGCTCGTAGATATAAGCCGGTGTAAACGAAACTATATAAATTCTCAGTGTTAAATTTTTTGCTTTTTTGTGCATGGATTATTGGTTTTATTTACGTTCAAAAATTTGTGTTTAAATCTTAATAAATAGTATCAGAACCGATGGTAAAAGATTAAAACCATGGTGGGCGATTAAAGTAAAAATTATTATTTTTTAATTTTGATTCATATAAATCATAAAAAATATTTTTGTTTGCATAATAGGAAGAAAAAGTGGCGCCGTTGTATAGAACCCGAGACATTAAAATTTAAGAGATGATTCATATGTAACTGCGTTCAAGTGATGATAGCATAGCGCACACAACTGTTTTTGAAAATAACGAAATCATTCGTTCAAAGGCCATTGTTTGAGAACAAATAAATTCATATGAGTTTTACTTGCATAGTTTTGATTCAAAGCTAAAAAGGCTATATTTGAGAACATGGATTTCTATTAACGGTGATATGGTGCATTGTGGTATTGGATTATCATCTAGTGTGATGATTGGGTTAAACCAAGGGGTCACAATTATTATTTTTATATTGGATCATATATATAGCAAAATAATTAAAAAAAAATGTGTTTTTTAAAGTTTTTCAGCACTGTAAATTAATCAGTACGGTTGAATTTTTGGGTTTCTATACTGTTTGATTGGATTAGACAGATTAACATTGGTTGGGATTAATCGAGTGTGATCAAAGACGGACAAAAGTAATTGGATATGATTAAAGGCAATTTGGGTTACGTGGGATAAGGTTTACACATATCTAAGTATTGCGACAAGTTTAAATTGTGGAGGATTATCAAACACAAAATTAATAACGGTAAAGAGTTCAAGTTTTGTAATTAAACTATTTAATGGCAACAACGACTTCACCTTATAACAGCAAAAGGTGAGGAATATTTGAGAAAAAAATTAAAAAAATCGAAAAAAATGAAAGATGTAGAGTGAAAAAAGATGCAGGACTTAACAAATAGTATGATTCAGTTGTATCTCGATAATAACACTTTTCAAAAAATCATCAATAAAAGTGATCCAGCAAAACTTTGAACTAAGTTAGAGAGCAAGTACAAATTCAATATATTAACGAATTAGTTATCTTTAAAGAAACAGTTATACGCACTTCATATAGCAGAGAAAGAGGACTTTATAGAACATTTGGATGAATTTAACAGGTACTGATGGAATTAGATTCTATTGGCGCAAAGATCAAAGATGATGATAAAGCAATTCTTCTCTTGATTTTCTAACCTTCATTATACGAGTATCTAAGAACTATACTAATATTTGAAAAAAATATCATTGGTTTAAAGGAGGTTGTTGCTGCTCTTATATCTCATGAGATATTGAAGAAAAAAGAGACTAACAGATCATTAAAGAGGGAATCATGATTGCAACAATTACAACAAGCAATAAAAAAGTTAGAGGCAAGGCAATAGTGAGGTAGGAGGAATCTAAGAAAAAAGGTCATTCCAAGTCGAAAGGTTAAAAAATAACGTACTACTATTGTGCAAGAAATGTCATTTGAAGATAAATTGTTTGAAATATAAGACAAACAAGGTGAAAAAATCATAAGAGGCTGCGGTTGTAAAAAACTCAAACCATGAAGATTTAGATGTACTCATAGTTACTTCAAGAACAAGAAAATTAGATTGAATATTAGATTATGAATATTCATTCCACATGTGTGCAATCAAGAAATATTTTTATATGTATCAGTCATGCAGTAAGGGTACTGTCATGATGGATAACAATGTAGTGAGCAAAGTTATTGGTGTAGGGATAGTGCGGCTTTGTAGATCTGATGGGACTGTGTTGATTTTGACTAGAATTAAACATGTGCTGAATTTAAGGAAAATTTTGATTTATCTGGAGATGCTGGATTCAAGAGGCTGATGTTCTCGTTTGAATGTGAAGTTCTTTGGGTTTCAAAGGATAACATAGATGTACTGCAGGGATAGATAATTAACAATCTATATAGGCTCGCAGAAAGTGTTGTGACAAATAGAGCTACTGTCAAACATTATATGAGTAGTATAGGTAGGCGACACAAATAAACAAAGTATAAGGGTGATCAATGTAAACAGCAGTTGTGGAGATGTACACGTAATAAGCACAGGAGTACACGGAAGCGACAAGGTAATACATGTGCGCAAGTGAGCAAATTAAATAGTGTGCAGAATGCCAACAAAAAGCGTCAGCAACAGTTATTGCATGTTCCCAAGAAAACTCCGAGCAAAAAGACTAATATGACATATGTGACGGATATGTGTACACCTCGACAGAAACGAGTCTCATTTGCTCTTTATTTGGTTAGTGACGGTGAGTTCTTTGGTTGTGTGCATAAAGGGGGAGAGACGGAGCCATATTCTTTAACAAAGCAGTGAGCTATGTAGTGCACTCGAATTTGGGTACGAACACGTTGGTGTAGAGGTACGGGTCATACTGTTTGGGTGTGATAATTCAACGATGATGACAGTAGAATCTGTTAGTTCTAGGCAACCCAAGAGGGGGGTAAATTGGATTTTAAAAATAAATAACGATTTTAAATTTTAATATTGCAATCAAATATAGCAATTTAATCAAAGATAAAAGTAATCCAAATATTAAAGAGGTTAGGGGTAGAGAGATTGAAACGAACACCAAGGATTTATAGTGGTTCGGCTTCTTCCAAGCCTACGTCCACTTCTCAAGTTCTCCCTTGAGTATTTTCACAATCTAAAATGCTTCACGGGCGCATTACAAGCCTTTACAACTTTAAGACTTCACTTGAGTAAACTGAATGTTTATGGGCACATTCACAAGTCTAACAACAGCTTCAAGAAGATCTTATGAAAACAATCTTCTATTTTTCTCTAGTCTCTCTTAAACTCTTCTTTGATGAGATTTACTCACTCACTCAAAGGATAAATGGAGACTCACCCTTAAATACAATAAATGAAGAGTATTAATGAAGAATACTCACTCTCTTTACAAAAATAATTTACAAAAATTGAGAAAGTAAAGATAGATGAGGAACAAAGGCCGGAGATTCAGCAATAACTGAGAGCTTGAGAATTCTGAGTTTGATTCAATCAATAGAATAGTAAATGTAAGTCTCCAGTCATAGTAAATGCTGAGAAATTATTTCTTATATAAGTTTTTGTGCATTCATGACCGTTAGAGGTAGGTGGGAGCAATAAATGCCAAAAAATCAACCGTTGAGATCTACCGTGAATTTGAATTTTCGTCGCCAGTGTCGACACAAAATGTCTAGGGCAGGATCCTTAAGTGGTTGGGTCGACATAAATTTTCTGAGGGGTCAACACAACTTTTGCGCACTACCTTACCAACATCATGGTGTATACACATTTGGATCTGGTGTTGACTCGTTTGAAACTTCAGCATCCAAAGGAGGCACTTTGTATTGACTCAACTTGCCTTTGGTATTGACACTAATTTCTGTAGGAAGCCTTGATAGTTTTGTGTCGACACATTTGGACTTTGGAGTCGACATCAAAACTCTTCAGGCAAGCTCGAGACTTTTGTGTCGACTCATCTTCAATTTGTGTCGACACCTCAAAATCTACAGGTGGCCTCGGTTGTTTTGTGTCGACTCAAATTTCTTTTGTGTCGACTCAAATTTCCATATACCAAAAGTTATGATCACTTTTGTGTCGACATAAATATAATTTGTGTCCACTCATTTTGAGTCCTAAGAGCTACAACTCTTTTGTGTTGACACAAAACAAGTTTGTGCCGACACTAACTTTGATACCTAAAAGATAATTTCATAAAATAGTTAGAGTGTCAAAATATTTGTTTAAAGGGATTGACACAGTTGATGTGATTCAAGTGTACTTTTCCTTAAAAGTGTTTGACTTATTTTTCAATTGGGTTCAACACAGAATATTCTCATTTAAGAATATGTGAGTGTTTTAATTCTTTTTTAGAGTTAATTCATTTTTTTTGACTAAGGTGTCAAAACATTTGTTCAAAGGAATTGAGACACTTGATGTGATTCAAGTATACTTTGCTTTAAAAGTGTTTAACTTATTTTTCAATTGGGTTCAATACAGAATATTCTCATTTAAAAATATGTGAGTGTTTTAATCTTTTTTTAGAGTTAAGTCATTTCTTTTGGCTAAAGTGTCAAAATATTTGTTCAAAATATGTTAACACTTTTATTTTAAAAATATAAAGATATTATCATTTTAAAGTCATTTATTCTTAGAAAATAAATTATGAAAATTATCAAAATCAAAATAAAAGTTCATTGGGCTAACATTCTTTCATTTTTTTATGATTATAACCATATTAGCATTTTTTTAAACATATCTGAAAATAATTTTTAACATGAGTTCTCACTTTATCGATATGCCTTAAACAACATATGCAATTATAATGGCTAGGCATTCAACAGAGTAAAAGTATACAATTTTGATATGATATGCACCAAACAATCAAGAAACATTATGAATTTATAAAAAATGTGCAATGTGATTTATCCAAAACTCATATCCAAATATTCATAGCCCAAAAAAATATTCAACAATCATTCATAGGTATATGAACAAGATATAAACAGCTATTCATCCAAGATATATATTTCATTTGAATTTAAACTATCATCTATTCAAATCATTCAAACAACCAACCATTCAACCCCAAAAAAAATGTATATTAAACTATTACATCTTCACCTTAAAAAAAAAACATAGAAAGAAATGTATGTTTGAACTACTTCTTCTTCTCCTCTTTACTCTCCCCTTCACTCAAATATATTTTCTTCTCTCTTCTCCCCTTTTGTAATTTAAAAAAAAAACTATTGATCATTCATTAACCTCTTGAAGTCTTTCTTCGCCTTGGCTTTTTCCTTGCTAGCAGAGGCCCGTTTTTTTTATGCTCGTGTTCGCTCACATTTGCTTCAGCTGCGGCCATGGCTTCATAACGAGCTGCCCAAGCAAGATATGCTTCCCTTTTCAAACGCGTGGCCTTTTCTTTCTTTGTTTCCTTGGGCTTAAACTGTTTGGCCCAGGCTTCTTTGATCCACTATAGGTGTTCTTTAACTTTTTAAGAGTTGACTTGAACAGCAATGACTACACCTTCATCATATTCTTTTCGAACTTGCCGTAGGATAGCTGTGTTCGCATTAACAATGGAGACGATGCTATCGTCCATTGTACGACACAAAGATCGTCTGGCGTTCGCGGCTCGTTCTACTTCTTTTCGAAAAGATCAGTTGGATTTTTCAACAGATTTTACTTTTTCAGAAAGAGCAGAGATAGTGTGATTTAAATCAAAAAAGTCTGGATCGACTTTTGCTTGAAATAGAGTCACTTTGGAAGATAAAGAATTGATCAAAGACATAACCTCAGATAGGTTAACATGAACAGAAGTGGAAGATGAGACAAGTGGAATAGATGCAGAAACATAAGGAGGAGGAGCAGATGATGGGCCAGGAGTGTTAAAAGGTTGAGAGGGAGGAGAATCAAGGTCAATAAAAATAGAAGGAATGTCTCGAGGAGCAGGAGGAGGAGGAGTTCTGGTAGATGTAGGGGTACCACGACGAGTAGTAGTCCAAACACCATCAACGTTTGCAATTTGCATATGTTTGAGGGAGAAACTACCATACAAGTCATGTTTTGAAAAAGCAACAACCTTCTCCTCAGAAAGATTAATGCCAAAATGACGAAAAACACGTGTGCGATACATCCCATGAGAGAGTGAGGAGTTTGACTTACATTGTGAGTGGAGCATGTGAGAGATGAACAAAAAGCCTAAGTCTAGATTTTTCTATTCAAGAATACACCACATTATGAAAATGTGCATAAAAGTAACATCACCAAATTTTTCCAACTGGAGTAGGAAAATGTGGTTGACCATGTGATGTAAGATGCACATTTTCGGTTTCAAGGAGTTGGCTTCTATGGGTTTGGTAAGGTCGATGTCATCATTTTCAAAGATATTTTTAATAAAATCAGAAAAAGAAAAACCTTCAACTTCAATAAGTTTCTGGTTATGAAAAACACATTTTTCCTTCGAGAATTCTAAGAATTTCATTCAAAGAGGAGGGAGTCAGAACAATGTCTTTACCATTCACCCAAGTGGTGATGGTGGTGGTCGGAATCAAGGACATGTGAAAGTGTGCACAGGAAGACTTGATTAAAGTGGAATAGTGAGGTTCACGAAATTTGTAGGAGTCTTTTCTACCCAAGACTAGAAAAGAGATCTTTAAATCTCATTTCAATGGAATCAAAAAATAAAAAGTCTATGGACCGACCGGGAACAACTTTTCGATTTGCAAATGTAGAGAAATAAAGTTGTCGGATTTTGGGGGTTTTGAAGGATATTACCTCATACGTGGCTATATTTTCCGGTACTGTTGCTGTTGCCATCGCCGTTTTAGAGGTCGTCTTCTTCCGTTTTGACGTTCTAGGGTTTGAAGAAGTTCCTTCTCCGCTTTTCTTTGATCCTTTATCTATGGTTTTGGGAGGCATTTTGATGGATTTGGGTTGAGATCGAAGATTGAAAGAGGAAGAAGATAGGGGGTCGACACGGGGTTTGAAAGAGAAATTGTGTAGGAGACGAACAATTTTTATAGAGAGAAAGGGAATGATTGTGACGGTTCGGGACCCACGCTTCTATATGTAGACATAACGATTTGTGTCGACACAAATTACATTTGGTGTCGACACGATTCGTATCGTGTGTGGGTATTGAAATAGAGGATTGGTGTCGACACATTTTTAATTGGTGTCGACTCATTCAGCCATTTGGGTCAACACGATTAAACTTGGTGTCGATACAAATTTGCTGAGAGTTAGGGAACCAAGATGGTGTCGACACTGAATAGAAAAAGGGTTAACACTTTTCTCAGAGTGCCTCTTCTAAACAGTTTTGAGCCAACACAACACACATTTGTGTCGACACTTTTTCAAGTGGTGTCGACACATTTTGACATACAAGAGAGAATACCAAATGTTTTGAAATGCAATGAAAAGATATTGTTAGTATGACATGTTAGGAAACAGGCAACCCAAGAGGGGGGGGAGAATTGGGTTTCTTTGCTAGCAATGGGTATTTAAAAATAATTTTTCAGAAAAACTCTTAATATCTCACAGAAACTAGATATGCAATTAAAAACCTAATGCAAGAATTAAAAGGAGAGGGATAGAGATAATGAACCAGACACCGAGATTTATAGTGGTTCGGCTTGAACTTTGCCTACGTCCACTCCTCAAGATCTCCCTTGAGTGTT
>JAOTRH010054522.1:0-19089 GCA_034768845.1 Heliamphora exappendiculata
ACAGAATATTGGACATCCATGCATAACAAAGAAATGATATGCATACATTGCTCATAAAGATTCTCATAAAATAAAATATTAATTTTATTAAAATAAAATTAAATACTAAAAACATGATTTTTAATATACAAACCCTAACAATCTCCCACTTATACTCAAAACCATGCTGCTATACATCTGACTCCCATGCCCCCTATATGACTATCAAAAGTCTTAGCTAGTAAGCTATTTGTAAAGCATCTGCAAGATTGT
Source organism: Heliamphora exappendiculata (assembly GCA_034768845.1). Classification (NCBI taxonomy): domain Eukaryota; kingdom Viridiplantae; phylum Streptophyta; class Magnoliopsida; order Ericales; family Sarraceniaceae; genus Heliamphora; species Heliamphora exappendiculata. Next base: position 253 of record JAOTRH010054522.1, read on the forward strand.
CTCCTGATACAAGCTCTATATCTGACTAAAAATTTGAATCTGTGTACCCCAAAGGTACTAGACTGTTTTCCTGGTAAATCAACATATAATCCTTAGTCCTTTCAGGTACTTGATCATATTCTTTACCGAAGTCCAATACTCCTATCCTGGATTAGACTAATATTTTCTAACCATGCCAACGGCAAAGCAGATGTCGGGTCTAGTGTAAAGCATAGTATACGTAAGGCTTCCTACTTTCGAAGCATAAGGAACCGCCTTCAACTTCTCTATCTCATGAGGTGTCTTAGGACACTGATCCTTGGATAGAGTGATTCCATGCCTGAAAGGTAAAAACCCTTTCTTGGAATCCTACATGCTAAAACGAGCAAGGATATCATCGATATATTTTGCTTCTGATAAGTCCATCATCCTTTGTTTCTGATTTCGCACAAGTTTGATCTCAATGATGTGACTAAATTCTCCCAAGTTTTTCATATCGAACTGCCCAAATAACCATACTTTAACTGTAGATAATGCTCCCACATCATTTTTTATGAGCAAGATATCGTCTACATAAAGTACTAGGAAGATCACCACGTTTTCGTTACGCTTTGTACACATAGGACTCATCTGGACTTTGATCAAAATCATAAGATTTAATGGCTTGATCAAACCAAGTATTCCAAGATCTCGATGCCTACTCAAGTCCATTAATAGATCTCTTAAGCTTACACAATATGTGTTCTTGGTCCTTTGCAATGAATTCGTCTGCTTGTATCCTATAGATACACTCGTCAAGACTTTTCCTAAGAAAAGTTGTCATGATGTCCATTTGCCAGATTTTGTAATCAAAATAAGCGACAATGGATAAGAGAATCCGGATAGACTTAAGCATGGCTACCTGCAAAAAGGTTTCCTCATAATCGATCCCTTCTTTATGAGTGAACCCTTTAGCAACAAGCCTAGCTTTAAAGATTTCAACCTTCCTGTCTGCTCCTCTCTTTCTCTTATAGATCCACTTGCATCTAATAGATTTTATCTCTTTGGGTGGTTCTACAAGTTTTCAGACCTGATTGGAATACATAGATTCCATCTCTGAATTCATAGCCCTTTGCCAAAGATCTGCATCTTTACCTTCAAGTGCTTCATTGTAGTTATAGGTCTCGGTATCTAGTTCTGTTGGGATCCTATCAAAAGACTTTCCCAAGAACATATACCGGTCAGGTTGATGAATAACCCTCTCACTACAACGAGGCACCACCTGTGTTTGTGTACTAGCAGTAACACGATGTGTAGAATCAAAACCCTGTGCATCAGCACCCTATTCTTGATTTGCACCTGACCCAATAATCCCCCCACTACGATGAGGTAATGAGATATTAGTGACTTATTCTTCCGTTCTACTGGTATTTTCTCTCAATTCTTCCAGAATAATATTACTTTTGGGCCTGTGATTCTGTAACGACCCAGTACGGACCCCAGTTGTAACAACCCAATTGATAACGACCCATGTAAGGACCCTACTCAGACCCCAGTGTTAGTGACAGATAGTCCACAAGGCTATAGAACCCTAACTTGAATCGAAAACCCTAAGTTCGGGCCGAAAATCCTAAAAAGGTCCAAACCTCTGGCAACAAAACCTTAACACCCGGAGAGTCTCTTGTCATTCTAAATGAAGTAAATATAATGAAATAATAAATTAAAAATCAAAAAAATTCTCACAAAAGGGGTAAAATGACCATTTTACCCCTAGAACAGCAAAAAGCCTTAAAAATCTAAATTTTGACATATGGATACCCTAAATCAAGGATTTAAGTACAACTAAGTGGGAAAATGAGAAATAACATCAAAAATAACAAAAATGCCCCTTAGTGGCCGACCACCTTGGGAAATGTGCCTAAAAGTGACTTATTTTCTTCTTTTTAGCTTTAAATGATGAGAAATGCATTAAATGAAGTATTATGATGATCCCAAACTTTTTTGACAAGTAATATATCTAATAATATAGTGTTATAAGTCAACAAAAGCAAATAAATCATTATTGAAGTTCATACACAACAAAATAAGTCAAAAAGCCCTATATTGCCAAAATAGCTTAATTTGACTTAAAAGACTACATTAATTTAATCAATTGCTATGAAAACAATGATAATATATAGAAATACTATATTTCTCATAAATATACAAAAATAACAAGTCTCAGTAGGAAAAGACATCAAAAATATACATTAAATTAACTTTTAATGCATTTTCTTACAAAATAGGGGCACGAAAGCCGAGGCAAACCCCCTGATTGATGGGAATCAGATTTTTTGTCCCCCAAACAGCCACCTAGCTACTCTTAGCTTCCCAAATCTGATTTCTTGTCTCCCCAAAGCTTGAACCACATTAAATGGCCCATGTGAAGAAAATTGAAGAGTACAAAATCATTTATTATTTTGTTCCCTAGCCCTTCCTATATAAGCTAAGTCCAAACACCTTCTTCCCCTTGAAAATATCGGTGGAGAGAGAGGGAGAGAGACCAGATTTTAATAGTTCTTGAGGGTCCATGGAGGTTTGGGAGAAGAAAGAAGAAGAAGATGAAGGAGGGATCCAAGAAAATGATTTTTGGAAACCATGGAATCAAAAAGCTAAGTCCTACAAATCATCCACCATTTCTAGGATCTCAAACTTGTAAGTAAAACCTCTAAACCTTCTCTCTATTATCTCTCAAAATATCCCTCAATCCAACCCTTTAAGCCCCTTAAGAATCAAAAATCGAAATCGAACCGAAAAGGCGTTGTAGTTGGAAATCTAGGGGCTGTTATGTTTGTAAATGTTATGAGATGTTGTTGTATGTTGTTATCTTTGATATTTATGACATCTAAGTGTGATGGAGCCTTGGTATTGAAGTTAGAATCCCAAGCATGCAAAGAAATGGAACAAAAACATGACATAACACAAGTAGAAGACCTAAACCCTAGGAGGCTTGAAATTCTAGGACTTTGATGTTTCTGCCCTGACGTTTGAAACACCATAAATCTCTGTAGAAAATTGATCTAAGAATGATTTTTATGCCCAGAGTTATATTTTTGTGTTATCTTTCATTAAAAATCTGTTTCAACTCATTTTCATAACCAGAACTGAAGATATTACAATTTTACCAAATTATGTTATTTTCTAACCTATCAACATTACCGACCCAAAAACCCTAGTTTAGAATAAGATCCAAACTTTGGTCAAACCATTAAAGTTGTAGATAACATGTATATCTATCAACCCACATAAAATAATATCAAAATATTGAGTTTTGGTAGGTCAAAACACCTCTGCAATTCTCTGTTGAAATTCAGCCCCCAAGAAACATTCTGTCACATATTTTTACATAGCCCAAAACACCTATTTTTAATGATTTATTACAAAAGTGATCTACATGAACTTTGTAGATAACATATTGATGTATTTTCCACCCAAAAATCAGACCTTAAATCCTCAGAATGACACCCCTAAACCGTTTTAAACCCTCTGTCCAAAACCAGCATTGCTGAGTTTTGGAGGCTGACAGACACCAATTTTTAAAATGGCCACAAAGTCTAACTTGTTCCAAGGAACTACCCTTATCTCAAAACATAAAACTCGTAGGGAACTTGTTAAAATAGAACATACAAAAAAATGGGCTCATTTGGACTTCATTTGATACCCCAAAACTGAGAGCAACAGAAGCTAGTTTTTGGTAAAATCTTGAAGTAAGTGCTGAACCCTTTTGCTAAGTATGAAATGTTCACCCCTTTTTCTTAGGATTTGGCCTTAGTGACAAACATGTGACTTGTAGGATATATTTTTATCTAAATGGTGTATAAAAAGCATAGCTCAATTCCAAGTCTAGATAACCCAAAACTGTGTAACCCATTTTAATTTAATAATTGGCTTTTAGCCTTAAAATTTGTAAGTGCATGTTTGAGTGCCCTTGTTGTGAGACCCGAGTTCTATATGATAATTGAATTGAATTAGTTGATTAGTGCTTTCAAGATAATATATGATGATTTCGAATCCATGCTATCCCCTTTGAATCATATCTTGAGAATCGTAGTTTCACGCTTCACATACTTGTATTTTATGCTTTGCGCGTAATACCATGAATCTTACCATGCTAGTTGATGCCATGCTATATATAGTTGTTATTGAGATTCATATCATACATTATTGGCATTGTCACTTGCATCCTGGTATATTGGAGTCCATCTGTGTAAACCGTTATTGGGATAGGCTGTGTTGAGATTATTCTCCTTGGTTCTGTATCTAGGGCGTCCCTAGTTGTCATTTTTTGAAAATATTTTGGGATGTATTCCCCTTGTACACCCTGGGTGCGTTCCCGGTGTTACAAAATTGATTTTTACACCCTGGGTGCGTCTCCGGTGTTTGAAATGGTTTATGGATACTTTTGGGCACCATGGGTTCGTCGCTAGCATTCTGATAACTTGGATATTGGGTAAGTCGGAGATAGCCTGGTTAGGCTTACCTAATCCCATGGGGTAATTCGGAGGCCTTAAGTCAGTTGACCTAATCCCACTGTGGTGGTAATTCGGAGAGAGCCTGATTATGGCAAACCTAAACCCTCGTCGTGGTTCTTTATATAATGTGAACGTCTCTTGAAATCCTCTTAGACTTTGGGTTGACACCGGCGAAGGAATCACGCATCTTAAGGTGGGTTGTGTGCGCACATAATTTTTGATCTCGGATAAGGGTGGCTGAATAATTGGGGGCCTGACCCCCATGCCGTTACCATTAAGTAAAACAACTGTGGCATGAAACCAGGCGACGTGGTTACTATTCGCAACGAGGCGCGATGATGGCTTTGGTGATCAATTTGTCAAATGAAGTTTACTCTCGTGATACCCAGTGTGGAATCCCTTTTTCTTATCTGGGTACACTTGGGTTGGGCATATGCATATCATATACGCATGTTATTGACTTATCTGCTATCCTGTCGTAAATTTATCTGTTTCCTTGACTATAAACTGTACTGGGTGTTATATGGTATGTGTTGTGATGAATTTTGTGGCGTGAGATTAGTTAGAAGGTTCGAGTGTTTTGCTTCTAGGCCTTGGCTCATGGCATTCGTGCCACAAGTAGGGAGGAGTTCTTAGAGGAAGTTAAACCGGAGGAAGAAGTAGAGTTTGACGAATAGGATGAGTTCCAAGAGCACGTGGATTTTGCTGATGCATTCTGAGGAGTTGAAGCCTCTGCTTTTGTTTTTATATTCAGATTTCTCGTGTTTAGTTTAATTGTTGAAATTTCTTGGTGAAATTGTAATAATTATGTACCTTTGAACGGTTTAGAACTCCTTTATAATATAATAATTAACGTATGTAAATATGAATGAATGGCTAGAATATCCCTTTATTTATATTTATGTATGTCCCGATATGCCCGGAGGACGGAGCGTCACAGTTGGTATCAGAACTTAAGTTTAGTGAACCTTCAGGCCTTGGGTTATGAGAAACCATGCATTCTGTCGCGTTAGAGCTCTGTAGTCGACGTTATGTTAATAATTATTATCATCCATGCATTATAAAAACTAAAATCTTCTACGCCCGAGTCTTATAGCAAGTCGTGTTAGGACGTTACCAGGATCGGAAGCAGCAAGGAATCTACATGCAAAGGACGAGTATGACCATCGAGATCAAAGATTGGAAAGTCATGCAACAGGTTATCTTATTTTAAGGGGGGTAGACAAGAGTGTGCACTAGAAGAAGCTTTAGATTTCATCTCGAGAGACACCGTTAAAACTCTTCGACTTCATCCATGTAAGTGCTTTCTCATTTACCCCAAGCCTTAGTCTCAACTTTTTGAAGTTCTTTTGTATGTCCTCCCTTCTTATATCATCAGTCCTCAATGGTACCGTCGCGTGTCGTTCGTCAGTAACATTTTTGCACCCAAGTCTTGTTGAGAACCCTATTAGAAATTCAACTCTAGAAAGTACCCTTGTCATAAAGTTTTCATGCCTCGATAATGATCGATATTTGCATTTGATTCTCCTCTAATTCAAATCATCATCATCGAGCAAACTCTTCTCTTGTAGAACTCGATATCAATTCTTTGTTAAGTACCTATTCCAAACATTCGATATTGATAAAAGCTTTTGCCATCGTTCATTTCTCTCGATTCTGAAACCACAGTCCGTTGTAGTGATTTTGCGAATTCCGTGCACACTCTTGAAATTCCAACCTGGGAAGCGGACTTGGATGCTTGAATTGAAGTACGTTAGGCCGACGTAACTTCAGGAAAAAGTATCTAGTTAAGCTGCCCCTTTTGATATCTCCTTTATCATAATCTGATTGTACTCGATTAGTTCCGGGGACACTTATTTAAAGTATTGTTTATTGTCCTTGTCTTGTTTCTCCTATATTTGAACCCCAAATGACCACTCAACTTGTGTCAACGGTAATTGCCTTAGCCTTGACCCCTTATCCTGATCCAACCTATCTTTGAACCACCTGGGTTCTACCCTAAGATGTTCTAACCCCGCGCATGCTTTTGATCGTCGACCTTCAAAATCTTGTTCCATAAATCTATGAGTAACAACGATCGTCAGGATATTACATCATTAGGCCTTAGCGCTTTCATGGGAAAGTAAGACGATGCACGAAAATATCTTAACACCTCTTCAAGCGTGAAGCAGATTTCTTCTTGATGTCACGGCTTAGAATATCTATCAACGTCTGCGTTTAACAAAGTTTTGAAGATCAAGACTCCCATTGCAAGAATGGTTACGTAAGGGCTTGTTCAACTAACTAAGTTTTTCAAAGGTCCCGGCAAATAAGAACTATGCCGTCAGCAATCCAAAGTCAGAAACGATAGCTTCACACCGAATGTTTCGCGGCACCACCATATGGCACAATTCAAACTTTTCCAGACTAGTTACCCACCCATCTGATAAATTAAGAAGCAAAAGATTAATACCGGTAGTAAGAAAGTGAAAATAAATAAATAAATAAAGAAACAGCCTCGAACTCACGTTACCCTTAGTACGCTAGCAAAAGTGGTACATCGATGTTCGCACTGACCTTTCACCAACGTGTTAGAGTTTAGATTATTGCCATCACTATCAAAGAATGAAGAACCTTAATCATAACAATGAACGTTTGGAGCCTTATGAAGAATTAACCACCAAGTCACAATAAATCACATGACAAGGTAACTACCACAGCCGTACCTTTTATCTTGTTCGTTTTACCCCAGAATAACTAATCGTCTGAGAAAACGATCCAGTTATTGGAAGAGATATTCAAACCCAATGTTCTAAGCACGTCAAGAACATACCGTAGAAGCCAAGAGGAACTGAGCAAATTTTGGAAAGACTAAATAGAAAATGGAAGCATATGATTATAGACTCCATCATCAGGATTATCAAGATCACCTCAAAGACTGGTAACTCTTTAGTTAAGCAATTCAAGAATTGGGTGCCATGGAGTTTGTGAAAATAGTGAGTCCCATTGACGCTAAAGATTGTTTGAAAGGTGGAGTGTGCATTTTAGACAGACCAAGTTATACGCATGGTAGGTTCTTAAAGTATCAGCTTGTATTCGTTTGGCGTGTAGACTGTGTAACTCTTATGGAGTGATATTCGATTATCGTTATGGTATCGATGTGAGTTGCAAGGAAGTTGCTTTCGAAAACTTTTCGTGATGTGACCTGTTAGAGCAAGTTTGTTTAGATTGGTGAGTAGATGTTGCCGGTATAAAGAAGAAATTTTCTTGTGGGAGCGTGTGAACTCTATGTATGAAAAGTTGAAGGGTGATATAATTATGTTGTTTTTGGTAAAGTTGTATAGCAGCTTAGTGTGAGTACGTTGGAGAAATAAGTGTCTGGATGAGAAGAGTGGAAGCATAAGTGAGATTATACGAATTCATGGGTATGATTTTTGTAATTAGCCTTGAGTGAATCGAGTGTCTTGGTAGAATGTGGGTAAGATAAAGTAATTAAGGTGCGAAAGTGATTCTTAGCTCGATTGTGTGGCAGAAAATGTGTGAAGAGATTGAGTGATAATGCTATGAGGTTTTAGAATCAGGAGTTAGTACAATTCAGTTGAAGGATTGTAGGGTGGATGGTACATACGTGAAGGAAATATGTGACAAGGTTGTAGCTGGATTCATATGAGTAAATATATACTTGTGGAGCGTTTAATCTATGTGGTATGTTTAGCCCTAGTGACTAATTAAATTCAAGTGCCGATGATAGTCTTGATGGTCGTAAGGCTAGAGTAGTTCAACACAAAGTGGTGATGTGATTTCGAGTTAATAGTCGTTAGTTGATCAGGAAGTAGTCTTCGATGTACGTTTTAATATGGCAATGAGCTGGTTTTTGGTAGAATGACGGTCTTTCTAGATAGAAGTAGAGAATGTTTGAAATAAGTTTTGGTGGTGGGCTAGTTTAGAGACATACGATTGCTTGTGGAAGTCGTACTCGATGAAAGTTGTGCTTTGGAGTCAATGTATTCTTAATAATAGACTGGGGTCATAAAACCATAAATTGAAAGTTCGGGAGTCAGATATCCCCAAGACTGCCTTTAGGACTCGTTGCGAACATTATGAATGTGTAGTGTTGCCTTTTGGGTTAACAAATGTACCTGCTGTGTTTATGGACCTGATGGATCAAGTGTTCAGAAGCTTTCTAGATCAATTTGTAATTGTATAGATAAACGATATTCGATTATATTCTTGGAGTGAAGAGGAACACAAGAAACAATTGAAGATTCTTTGTAGGTTTTGAGAAAGCACAAGTTGTATGTAAACCTTAGTAAGTATGAATTTTAGTTGAACCGGGTGATGTTTTTAGGTTAGGTTATATCTGGAGATGAATTTCAAGTGGATTCAATAGAAGTAGAAACAAAGGTTAATGGGAAGAGGTTAACTAACGTGACAGAGATAGTTGGGGCTAGCTGATTATGTGATATGATCCTTGAAGTTTTGGTAATAGCTAGTTTAAAGTGTTAAGTAGGACGAGACAATCTTTACTCTAAGTACTGAACATATAGGCCTAACCTTATCTTCACCCTCAATAAAGAACAACTCAAGTGAACAAAGACACAATGTTAGTAAATCAACCTTAACCTTCCATATAATGAAGTACATGGCAAAATTTTGGAGACGAAATTTGTTTAAGGGGGTAGTTTGTAACGACCCGGTACGGACCCTAGTTGTAACAACCCGGTTGAAAACGACCCATGTAAAGACCCTGCTCAGATCCTAGTGTTAGTGACAGATAGTCCACAAGGCTATAGAATATGGAACTAGTTCAAAACCCTAACTCAAATTGAAAACCCTAAGTTCGACCCGAAAATCCTAAAAAGGTCTAAACCTCGGGCAACAAAACCTTCACACCCGGAGAGTCTTCTAATATTCTGAATGAAGTAAATATCATGAAATAATAAATTAAAAATCAAAAAAATTCTCACAAAAGGGTAAAATGACCATTTTGCCCCTAGTACAGCAAAAAGCCTTAAAAATCTAAATTTTGACATATGGATACCCTAAATCAAGGATTTAAGAACAATTGAGTGGTAAAAGACAAAATAACATCAAAAATGACAAAAATGCCCCTTATTGGCCTACCACATTGGGAAATGTGCCTAAAAGTGACTTATTTTCTTCTTTTTGGCTTTAAATGATGAGAAATGCATTAAATGAAGTATTATGATGATCCCAAACTTATTGGACAAGTAATATATCTAATAATATAGTGTTGTAAGTCAACAAAAATAAATAAATCTTTATTGAAGCTCATACACAACAAAATAAGTCAAAAAGCCCTATATTGGCAAAATAGCTTAATTTGACTTAAAAGACTATATCTATTTAATCAATTACTATAGAAACTATGATAATATATAGAAATACTATATTTCTCATAAATATACAAAAATAACAAGTCTCAGTAGGAAAAGACACCAAAAAGATACATCAAATTAACTTTTAATGCATTTTCTTGCAAAATAGGGGCACAAAAATCGAGGCAAACCCCCTGATTGATGGGAATCAGATTTTTTGTCCCCCAAACAGCCACCTAGCTACTCTTAGCTTCCCAAATCTGATTTCTTGTCTCCCCAAAGCTTGAACCACATTAAATGGCCCATGTGAAAAAAATTGAAGAGTACAAAATCATTTATTATTTTGTTACCTAGCCCTTCCTATATAAGCTAAGGCCAAACACCTTCTTCCTCTTGAAAATTTCGGTGGAGAGAGAGCGAGAGAGACCATATTTTAATATTTCTTGAGGGTCCATGGAGGTTTGAGAGAAGAAAGAAGAAAAAGATGAAGAAGGGATCCAAGAAAATGGTTTTTGGAAACCTTGGAATCAAAAAGCTAAGTCCAACAAATCATCCACCATTTCTAGGATCTCAAACTTGTAAGTAAAATCTCTAAACCTTCTCTCTAATATCCCTCAAAATATCCCTCAACCCATCCCTTTAAGCCCCTTAAGAATCAAGAACCGAAATCGAACCGAAAAGGCGTTGCAGTTGGAAACTTAGGGGCTGTTATGTTTGTAAATGTTATGAGATGTTTTTGTACGTTGTTATCTTTGATATTTATGACATCTAAGTGTGATGGAGCCTTGGTATTGAAGTTAGAATCACAAGCATGCAAACAAATGAAACAAAAACATGACATGACACAAGTAGAAGACCTAAACCCTAAGAGGCTTGAAATTCTAGGACTTTGATGTTTCTGCCCTGATGTTTGAAACACCATAAATCTCTGTAGAAAATTTATCTAAGCATGATTTTTATGTCCAGAGTTATATTTTTGTGTTATGTTTCATTCAAAATTGGTTTCAACTCATTTTCATAACCAGAACTCCAGATATTGCAATTTTACCAAAGTATGTCATTTTCTGACCTGTCAACATTACCGACCCAAAAACCCTAGTTTCGAATAAGATCCGAACTTTGGTCAAAACATGAAAGTTGTAGAAAACATGAATATCTATCAACCCACATAAAATAAGATCAAAATATTGAGTTTTGATAGGTCAAAACACCTCTGAAATTCTCTGTTGAAATTCAGCCCCCAAGAAACATTCTGTCACATATTTTTATATAGCCCAAAACACCTATTTTTTAGTGATTTATTACAAAAGTGTTCTACATGAACTTTGTAGATAACTTGTTGATGTATTTTTCACCCAAAAATCAGACCTTAAATCCTTGGAATGATACCCCAAAACAGTTTAAAACCCTCTGTCCAAAACCAGCTCTGCTGAGTTTTGGAGGCTGACAGAACCCACTTTTTAAAATGGCTAAAAAGTCTAACTTGTGCCAAACAACTTCCCTTAGCTCAAAATATGAAACTTGTAGGGAACTTATTAAAATAGAACATACAAAAAAATGGGCTCATTTGGACTTCGTTTGATACCCCAAAACCGAGAGCAACAGAAGCTAGTTTTTGGTAAAATCTTGAAATAAGTGCTGAACCGTTTTTGCTAAGTATGAAATGTTTACCCATTTTCCTTAGGATTTGGCCTTAGTGACAAACATGTGACTTGTAGGATATATTTTTATCTAAATGGTGTATAAATATCATAGCTCAATTCCAAGTTTAGATAACCCAAAACTGTGTCACCCATTTTAATTTAATAATTGGCTTTTAGCCTTAAAATTTGTAAGTGCATGTTTGAGTGCCCTTGTTGTGAGACCCGAGTTCTATATGATGATTGAATTGAATTAGTTGATTAGTTCTTTTAAGAGAATATATGATAATTTAGAACCCATGCTATCCTCTTTGAATCATATCTTGAGAATCGTAGTTTCACGCTTCACATATTTGTACTTTATGCTTTGCACGTAATACCATGAATCTTACCATGCTAGTTGATGCCATGCTATAGATAGTTGTTATTGAGATTCATATCATACATTATTGACATTTTCACTTGCATCCTACCATATTGGAGTCTATCTGTGTAAACCGTTATTGGGATGGGCTGTGTTGAGATTGTTCTCATTGGTTCTGTATCTAGAGTGTCCCTGGTTGCCATTTTTTGAAAATATTTTGGGATGTATTCCCCTTGTACACCCTAGGTGCGTTCTCGGTGTTACAAAATTAGTTTTTACACCCTGGGTGCGTCTCCGGTGTTTGAAATGGTTTATGGATACTATTGGGCACCATGGGTTCGTCGCTAGTATTCTGATAACTTAGATATTGGGTAAGTCGGAGATAGCCTGGTTTGGCTGACCTAATCCCATGGGATAATTCGGAGGCCTTAAGTCGGTTGACCTAATCCCACTGCGGTGGTAATCCGGAGAGAGCCTGATTATGGCAGACCTAAACCCCTCATCGTGGTACTTTGTATAATGTGAACGTCTCTTGAAATCCTCTTAGACTTTGGGTTGACACCGACGAAGGCATCACGCATCTTAAGGTGGGTTGTGTGCGCACATAATTGTCGGTCTCGGATAAGGGTGGCTGAACAATTGGGCGGCCAACCCCCACGCTATTGCCATTGAGTAAAACAGCTGTGGCAAGAAGCCAGGCGACGTGGTTACTATTCGCAACGAGGCGCGATGATGGCTTTGCTGATCAATTTGTCCAATGAAGTCTACTCTGGTGATTCCCGGTGTGGAATCCCTTTTTCTTATATGGGTACACTTTGGTTGGGCATATGCATATCATATACGCATGTTATTGACTTATCTGCTATCCTTTTGTGGCGTGAGATTAGTTATAAGGTTTGAGTGTTTTGCTTCTGGGCCTTGGCTCATGGCATTTGTGCCACACGTAGGGAGGAGTTCTTAGAGGAAGTCGAACCAGAGGAAGAAGTAGAGTTTTAAGAATATGGGGAGTTCTAAGAGCACGCGGATTTCGCTAATGCATTCTGAGTTGAAGCCTCTGCTTTCGTTTTTATATTTAGATTTCTCGTGCTTAGTTTAATTGTTGAAATTTCTTGGTAAAACTGTAATAATTATGTATCTTTAACGGTTTAGAACTCCTTTATAATGTAATAATTAACGTATGTAAATATGAATGAATGGCTAGAATATCCCTTTATTTATATTTATGTATGTCCCGACATGCTCGGAGGACGGTGCGTCACATACCAAGTTAAGAATGTAAGCCGATGTCTCTAAAGCGAGTCCCCAAAACGCATCGGGTAAACCTAAATAACTCATCATGGACCTTACCATCTCTATAAGGGTCTTATTCCTTCTTTCTGCCACACCATTTTGCTGCGGAGTGCTAGGTGTAGTCAATTGGGATATAATTCCTTCTGATGATATGTAATTCTTAAACTCTCCAAAGTGGTATTTCCCACCACGATCGAATCGTAGTGATTTGATGCTTTTATCTAGACGCTTTTTTGCCTCTGCCTTGAATTCTTTGAATTTCTCAAAGCATTTAGACTTCCGGTGCATCAGGTAAATGTATCAATTCCTTGAGTAGTTATTAATGAAACTGACGAAGTACTCAAAGCCATCTCTAACCTGAATTGTCATAGGACCGCACACATCAGAATGAATTAGTTCCAACAGTTCTTTAGCTCTTTATCCTTTGGTCAAAAAGGGCCTCTTGGTCATCTTACCATCTAAGAAAGATTCACAGACTTGAAGTGCCTCCAGTTCTAATGAACTCAAAGGTCCATTTGCTAATAGTCTATTTATCCTTTTTAAATTAATATGACCCAAGAAAAAGTGCCAAAGAAATGTTTAGTTCATTAAAGAAGGAAACTATCTCTTTTATGATAAACAAGATGTGTTATGCATTTCAATTAGTTATAGTGTAGGAGAGATAGGAGATACAACATACATATCATCCACCAATGTACCAAAACAAATAAAATGTTTATTTTTCTTCACAACGACAGAGTCACCCAAATGAACAAAATATTTGTCATTTATTAAACTCGAGACTAAAATTAAATTTCTTCTAATCGAAGGTACAAAAAGATAATCTTTCAGAAGAAGTATCCTATCTCTACTAAAACTGATACTGACATCTTCTACTATAACTGCAGCTACCCTTGTATTATTGCTCATATGTAGGTATATTTTTTCATCACTAAGCTGCCTAGTTTCTTGGAACCCCTACAAAGAATTGCAGACATGATTAGTGGCTCCCGTATCTACACACCAGGTCAGTAGATAACACCGCAAAATATGTATTAACTACCAGTTAATAGAAATTACCTGGTTTGTTCTGCTTATTGAGAAAAATTGGACACTTCTTTTTCCAATACGTAAACTGGTTACAGTGATAGCACTTGCCTCTCGGCTTCTTCACACCGGCTTTTGGTCCCTTAACTACTTTTGGAGCAGTGCCTCCCTATGTCTGAACCTTTTTCTTCTTCTAGCCTTTCGACTTAAATGAAGAACCTTTTTCAACCACATACACAGAACCTAACTTCTTAAAAACACCTTCGGCCGCTTAAAGTTCCTTAAGAAGTTCTGTCAATGAAAAGTTGAGCTTATTTATGGTACAGTTCAGGCAAAACTGCTTAAAACTTTTAAGCAGTGACTGGAGTATAATATCGACCTTGGTTTTTTCGTCAATTTCAACTCCTAGGATCTCCAGTTCATTCAGAAAACTGATCATCTTCATAACATGATCCCTTCCTAGGTTGCCTTCAACCATGTTTGCATTCATTAGAGATTTCATGGCCACCTGCCTAGCAGCACGATTTTCATACCCAAATATTTTTTGAGGTTCATAATCATGTCATAGGCTCTAGGTATAGACTGATACTGATGCTGCAAAATATTTGACATTGAAGCCGAAATATAACAATGAGCCATGTAATCAGCTTTCTACCACTTTTGATGGGCCAGGGTTTCTTGTTCTGTCACCCCCACATCAGGTACCGTTTGACATATCACAGTTAATACAAATTTATAATTCTCGACAGTTAAAACAATATCCAAGTTTCATTTCTAGTCAACATAGTTTGGTCCAATAAGTTTGTTTTCTTTGAGTATTGAAACGAGTGGGTTGAAAGTCATTTTATTTCTGATAATTACATAATTAAGAATACCGTTAATTATGACGAGTAATACTTTGAATTTATTTTAATTTGGAGGATGTCTATTATCCATCGTATGACGAGATAGGCCAATTCTTTTTAATTTTACTATCTAGGCAACTGACCCTGCCAAGTAAAATTAAATAGCTGACATAACTTCGGTCCAGTATATAATAGCAGTGACTTAAATAGAGATGATACTATTATATACAACTAAATATTAACCATCACCTAATCCCAAATCAATCGCTTTGTAATGAACCCTTCAGATGGAGAAGTGATTTACACAAACAATTATCTTGAATTATTCCTAAATGAGGTTTATACTAGCGATACCAAAATTAATATGTCCGATGGGGAGGAACGCCTTACTGCCAATACGTAGAATTTAATTATATTGCCTACAAACTGGTAATGGTGACTGCGGGATTTGTCTGTGAATAAATTATTGGAGATAAAACTATCAATATCATTATTTTTGAAAATAATTTTTGGTAAAAAATTAACTAGACGGCCAAACGTCGAAATGGGCTGTAGATAAAACTTTTGACATCGAACAATCATAAATAAAACCCGTGCAACTAAAGTTAATTTTAGAAGAACACCTTTTACCGGTTAAATCTTCAACTAGATTTTTGATTCCGAGTTAAAGCTCCCGTCAGACCTTTTACGGTATTTTCTTATGCGATTCCCAGATATGGTGTGGGCTATAATCTTTCGAGAATTCGTACCGGCAGAATCTAAATAGTTTTAGTCTTGAAGATAAGTTATGAAACTAGTTCATCCTACCCGTATATTTATAGAGCTACAGCAAAGATCTGTGGAGTAATTATGAGTAAGACTTCTAGTGGAACACAAACACCCATCAACGATTTTCGCAATTAAACAAACCTCGTAGCGATATCTGTAATTATGAAAATTTTATAGCAATTTTTGCAATTTTCACAAAACACTAAATTATAGTTCACACCACTAAAAAACTATAATTGCACTCTAACCCATAATCTCAAGACCATCTTGCAATAAGCTCCTATTATTAAATGCTTATTATTTCTCTCCACGTTAAGATTTTTTATCTCCGCCAATTAAATTTAATCACTAACAATTTAATTTAATCAGCTTCTTGTAATTCCTTAATCCCTTCCGCTTAACTTATTTGACCGTTAGATAATCAAATCTATCTACAGGGTTTGGCCCGATTAAAACTTATATGCTTTCTTAAGGGGGTATCGTCAATTCCGATCTTTCATGACGGAGATTCCGTTAATAATTAATATTTACTATATAAATAATACCGCTATCCATCTCACTGGGAATATAGACCCATATAAGATCACACCCTCTAATGAATCAAAATCACGAATATTAAATATACGTAAATTAATAATTATTTGGGGGTTAAGAGCATAAACACTATTCATAATAACCTTGGAATGTGAATTAATTTATATAGTCAGTATTAAATTAATTATCTCAATGTGTCCCATTCAATACACAAAAAGTGTATTAGCACAGAGAGTCGAAACAATAGATGACGCTATTATCTGTTTCCCGTAATCAAGGCAGACCTGCTAAAACTTTGTGTTACAATTATACCGATGATATGTCCACTTTCATCTAAACTGTGAACAAAAAATTTATATTCTGCAAAAATCTAAAATTTGATCTTTTATGTGTAAGATGTACTCTACACACCAGATTAAATACTATACAGAATATTGGATATTCATGCATAACATTAAAGAAATAATACACATACATTACTCATAAAGATTCTTATAAAATAAAAAATTACTTTTATTAAAATTAAATGAAATAATAAAAAAATGGTTTTTAGTATACCAATCGGTTTCGACGACTTTACCGGCGGCGGTTCGGCGACAGTTTTTATGATTTTTTGGGGCATTTTTGAAACTATTTTTTAGGAAATTTCTTAAACATAAAATAGTAGTAAAACATATCTCAAAATACTATCAAAAACCAGAAAAAAAACTGTAACACCCCGACCCTTCACATAGCAACAATATTGTCCACTTTGGGCGAAAGCCCTCATGGTTTTGTTCTTCTCAGGGGGTCACTCATCCTTGAATTGTTCCCACTCAAGTACGCTTAACTGTGGAGTTCTGCTAGGGTTTCTACCACCTGGAAAAAGGTCTCATTGAATGCAAGGGTCTAAGATTTTTCCTTTATAGTCTAGGAATTCCCTCTTCCTTTCCGATGTGGGATACTAGGACATCACAATCCACCTCCCTCAGGTATGCACGTCCTCATGCAGTAGCCTACCATCTTTGATAGCCTGCCAGTCCTTATCGACCCGCCCACTCAGTAGCTCGCCCACGTGTCACGCGAGACGGCAGGAGCCCACACTCGAAGGTGAGGAGAGTCGACTTTGATACCATCTATAACACCCCGACCCTTCACATAACAACAATATTGTCCGCTTTAGGAAAAATTTCTCATAGTTTTGTTCTTCTCAGGGGGCCACACATACTTACATTGTTCTCGTCCAAGCACGCTTAACTGCAGAGTTCTGCTAGGGTCTCTACCACCTTAGAAAAGGCCTCGTTGAATGTAAGGGTCTAAGATTTTTTCTTTATAGCCTAGGAACTCTCTCTGTCTTTCTGATGTGAGATACCAGGATATCACAAAAAATTGGGCCAAATAGTGCATTAAAAAAAGAAAAAAATAGCAGCGTTTTTTCTAGTGACGACGGTGCTACAGCAGCAGCTTCCAGACAGTTTGCCAATAATTTTTGGGGCTATTTTTGAGCAATTTTGACAAAAAGATTCTATTTTCCAAGAGCTTTTCAATGATATAAAATACATCAAAAACAGAGTTCGGATGAGGTCGAAATGGCCCTAAAAAGTTGGCAGTTAATAGCGGTGGTGCTTAGTGCGGCGGCAGCAGTTTTGGGCAGTGTTTTCAGAAGTTTTCTGGGCTATTTTTGAGTATTTTTTTATAGAAAAATAGTACATTTTGAGAGCTTTCTTTTGATAAAAATTAGGTTGAAAATTGAGTTTGGAAAGAAGTCGAAAAAGCCTTGGGAAGTTGGCTGCACAGTGCTGTGGCGGGCAATAGTGTTTTTTGAGATTTGGACTATTTTTTTGGCCATTTTTCGAGCAGTTTTCGAGAAGATTTTTGAAGAAAAAAATCTCATATTTTGAGACCTTTCCAACCATATAAAACTCGTAAAAAACAGAGCTCGGATGAAACGGCAGGAGCCGCTTGAAGGCAGCGGCAAGGCGGCGCTAGAGGTGGCTGGTGGTGGTTCGGCGGTTTATCTCTCTTGGGATTGCTTTGAGTTGATTTTTTTTATATATACGAGATTGATTTGATATATTAGTATATATCAGATAGTATCAGATAGCAATCAGGACACTGAATCAGAGGTGAACAAGGATTGAAACAATTGATTCTCTTAGGGAGACATAAACACCACAGTATTTCACTTGGATCATAAAATCAAGATATATGCATATTATATATATATATATATATATATAAACTGCATGGATGATTGCATATCTGTTTTATTTATCCTATTAATTTAATTAATTCAAAAATTCTATTTTAATTAAAATATTTTGTAATGAAAAATAAAATTAATTTTTTTTAATTAATTAATTCTAATTAAATAAAAAAACTTTAGATATTTTATGTTTTACAAATATCACGTTTAAAATAATTTTTTAAATCAGATATCTTGGAAAAATGTAGAAATTAATTATGGATTTTGAATTAATTAAATAAATAAAAGTTTAATCAAAATAAATTATTATTTTTTGAAAAATATGAAACAAAAATTAAAATAAATAAATGCCTTTAATCATTATCTTAGCTGAAAAATTTGAAGAAAAAATTGTGTAT
>JAOTRH010054533.1:0-19085 GCA_034768845.1 Heliamphora exappendiculata
AGAGAAGAAATGTGACATATGTTTGCCAATGGGATCCCATTTGCAATTCGGTTTTCCAAAGACAGTGGTTGCTTTGGTTAAGGAAAGATGAGGATGATGTTTTATCCATAAGGGATAAACATCTAGAGACTAGGTAATTCTGATTACCCAGATAACGTTCCTTAAGGAACCATGGGTCTTGATACCATTGGAGATCATCCATGGTTAGGATTAAGATATGTTCTATCACAGTATTTTGGAAATACTGTGGTTCATATTCCAGAACTTGTTTAAGGTTCTTGGAGTTGGGTGTCGAAGATGACAACCCATATTTCTGCGGATGGTTGGGTGTCGAAGACAACCCAGTTCCAAAAAAGAGAAATTCTGATAATGGAACTTTTTTGTTCCTCTGCTTCGCCTTAGGTGGCATCGGATTGATCTACAGATTGATCCTGCAAGAATTCTCGTGTTAGAAAATCAGGAAGAGAATTAAAAGAACCTTATATATATATATGTGTGTGTGTGTGTGTGTGTGTGCGTGTGTTACAAACCAAAGAACTGCTCGGCAAAATCAGAACCAAATAAATTGGTTCAAGCTTGATGACCTCAAACAGAAGATTCACCGAACTCCTTGTCGCCGAACTTACTGAAGGCTCCTTGTTCCGTCGCCGAACTCCTGCAACAACAAGAACACCGTTAGTGCCTTCTGGCCTGCTTTGACCGGAGTTACTCCGACGTCCAAGTTAGATTTCTCTCTGAGAGGTTTCTAATCAAGAACTGGGGTTCGAGTTGCGTACCTGAGGATATGGGGTGCCTTCCTTTATATAGGGATCAAAAACCCAGGGAGGTTGAGTCCTCTTAGGACTCTGCCTCTCATCCTTTAAGGATTTTGCCCTATCCTGGTGCGATCCTAATTGCCCCAGGACGTTCAGGGCTTGTGTTCCTGAACAAAACGTATCCTGAATGGGATCGTTATGAGTTATCTTCCCTCTCAAGGCCGACATGGGTTTTTCTTGTTGTGGGCCGCCACTTTCTGGGGTGGGCCAAATTCGTATAAACCAACCAACTGGTGGTTCGGGCTTCTTCGGGTATTAAAGTAGTCTGTTTTGGACTGGGCTATAAGCCTATAGTTTTTATCCACCCTCAACTGCCCCCCAGCTCTGGTTCTTGCTTGGCCAATCTGCCTAGTGAAGACCTAGAGCTTAATTTTTTGTTCGGTTGATAGTCCCTGTTGCACGGTGTATGCTTGGTCGTACTGTTCGAGATATGTGTTGGGTGTTGGAGTCCCAAAGGGTGCTCCGTTGTACGGGGTCCTCTACTCAGTTCTTCGAGTAGTGATTCATTTACTCAGACCCCTTGGGTTCCCCTCATGAATGATGACGGCTGGCCCCAAGCCTTGTTTTGCTGACGTGGCATTGTTGATTGGCGCGTGGAGGTAGTGACAGACGTCAAATCATTGATGATTCGCGTTGTTTCAAACGTACGAAGCATTGAATGCGCCTGTTGTTTGAAACGATGGGTATAAAAACCCATCGTGTTGCCATTTCTGTCTTTTTCACTATTTTCCACTTTTCCAAGCTTTCTTTGCAACTTCCGACAAAAAAATCCAGTTTCCAACGTAGCAAACCCAGAACCCGACGGCTAAAAGTTGCTGTTGGTGAATTTGTAAGCATCTTTTTGACTCATTTTCCCATTTTTTGCTTTGAGACAAACTTTACCATTTTCCTTCAATCTCTCTTCTGTTTTTCTCCCTCTCTCTCTCTTTTTCTTTTTGAAAAATTTCTGAGTGGGATGGGCAAGCTCAGGAAGCTGATGGCAACGCTGGCGGCGATGCGAGATTTTCATCGCCGGTACCAAATTCCTGACGACGTTGGGATCACTCTGGCCAACCCCGGCGATTCTCGCGAGGGGAACTGGGAAAAGCTTCCCCTTCTCTAGTTGCAATAGTGGAAGGGGAGTTGGGTTCCCACTTCATCCTCTTCTTTGCCGAGTACTGCGGCACTACAGAGTGAGCCCAATGCAAGTTTCCTCTAATGTGTTTAGAGTAATAATGGGCGTCGTAGAGCTTAACCGAATTCTGGGTACCAAACTCGGTATCTGGGACATCGTTTACTGTTATAATATGGTTAAGCACTCCACAGGGTCCTATTACCTCAAAACAAAGAGGGTGACCGAAAAATTGGTCATCGAACTACCAGATTCGGGGAAGGACGTTGATGACGACTTTCTCTACATCACCGGGAACTTTGAGTTTGGTCCCAATGAGGAGCATGACATCTTCACAGTTCCTCGGAAAGATGGACTCGGCCCCAGTAGTTCCCGTCACCATCTGTTTGTCTTTATTTCTCACTGAATCTTAATACTTACATGGTCTTTTGAATTCCCATTTGTTTCTTTGTTCAACACAGGCGAGATCGTGAACAACCGAGCACGGGGCCTCTTCTCGGTGTTCATCTAGAAGAATTGAAGAAAGTTTGGGAGTACAAGGGTCTCCCCGAACAGCGGGGCCTTGGGAGAGCAGCTCGCATCCTCCTAAAGTACATCCCGACGTACAGGAGTTTCATCCGGCCGAATACATTGAGAGTTCAGGTACCTACACCAGCTTCGGTGCCCATAAACGTCCCCGAAGCAATTGTTCTGCCCTTCACCCGAGCAGAAAGACAGGTGACCGTTGCCTAGCCTTCCTTCGCACTGAAGAGCCTAGTCCTTCATCTCCAGTTTATACAATTTCCATTTCTTCTTCTTCTTCTTCTTCTTCTTCTTCTTCTTCACTTAATTCATCAAACCTCACACACATTCAAAAGATGGCCAAAAGGAATGCTCCCACCGCTGATCTCTCGGCGCTTCTGACTCTTGGGGGTCCCAAGAAGAAGACCACCGTAGCCAGGACCGAAGATAGATGCCGAGCAGAGGTTACGGACCTCACTGCTGAATTGTTCGTGCCTGTCACTGGTAGTGCTGACCCGTCACAGACCCCAAAGAGGTTGAAGAAGGTGGGGGATAAGGCTGGGAGAGGGAAAG
The DNA here is from genome assembly GCA_034768845.1 of Heliamphora exappendiculata. Taxonomy (NCBI): domain Eukaryota; kingdom Viridiplantae; phylum Streptophyta; class Magnoliopsida; order Ericales; family Sarraceniaceae; genus Heliamphora; species Heliamphora exappendiculata. Next base: position 3,001 of record JAOTRH010054533.1, read on the forward strand.
AGAAAGAGAAAGAAAAAAAGACAGAGGGAGAGAAAGAGAAGGCGAGGGAGAAAGGGAAAAAGGTAGTGGGAGTCAAAGAGGGTCCTGAGCCATGGACTCCCAAGCTCACAAAGGGGGACCGCCTTATTACCGTGGAGGACAAAGCGGCATCCCTGGACACCTCCTTTGGACTGAGCAAAGCCCTTCTCCTTCCCTCGGATATGGAAGAAGTCCGCAAGCTTCCTCATGAAAAACTTGTGAAATCAGTAGTTCGGCATTCCATCCAGGTATTTCCTTACTTCAGTTCTCTTATGCTTTCTTTTTGTTTCTTTTCGCTACTAACACCCTTCTCATTTGTAGAGCCTTCAACGTTTGATGGCGACGGTGGAGCGTGTTGAGGCTCAAGAGGGAGAGCTCACCAAGCTGTGTCAAGCCAATTTTAACTACCTCAAGCAGATGAGCAAGCTGGAGGGTAGCCTTTGGGAGAAGACTAAAGTCGCCGATGCAGCTCTGGCCAGGGTCTCTGAGCTGGAAGTAAAAGCGGCTACACAGGAGAGGCACCTCAAAGAGAAGAAGAAGAGCCTAATTGCCTCCCAAGCTCAGCTCGAGAAGGCTCAGGCTGAGGTAGCCCTGGCCCAAGAGAAGGGCTATGCTGAAGGCGTGGCAGAAGCCACGGAGGACTACAAGGAGTAGGTTTTAAAGCTCCAGGACATCATCTATGCCGCTGCTTGGAAGGACGCGCTCAAAGCTGCAAATGTCGAGGCATCCTCCCCCTTATATACTGAGATTCCTCTTCCGAGCAAGCGTGCAGAGGAAGGAGGAGAAGAGGAAGAGGTCCCGATGGCCGGTGAGGGAGCTGGGGGAGGAGCAGCTGAAGCTGGTGGAGAAGGGGACGGAGCCAATACCGAGCAGACGATAGGTGCTGCTATAGCTAAAGAAATGGGCACCCCGGTGGAGACCACCGAAGATTTTCTCACTGCCCCTTGAGGGTCTTTTCTTCTACATTGTTTTCTGTACTTCCCCTTTAGGGCCTTGTGTCTTGTAGCTCTGAGGGTTTCAGCCGCTCTTTTTAATTAATGAATAGAACTTCCATGACACTTCTCTATCTGCTCGGATATGACTGTGTTGCATACTTCTTTCTTTTGTTTTATACTCAACCGTTTCTTGGCTAAGTGATTTCTCCTCGAGTATGGGGTCACCCTTGGGGCTTAATTAGTTCGGATAAACTTCGAACTACCCTTTTTGGGCTTATTCAGCCTAAGAATGTGATGAACGTCCATACTAAGGGCTAAATCAGTTCGGATGAATTTCGAACTTAGACTTTTTAGGCTTTTCATCCTAAGTATGGGATAAACATCCATACTAAGGGCTAAATTAGTTTGGATGAACCTCGAACTTAACCTTTTTAGACTTATTCATCCTAAGTATGGGATGAACATACATACTAAGGACTAAATTAGTTCAGATGAACTTCGAACTTATAATTTGGAGGATGCATACTGTTCTCGAGGTATCCCCCCAAGTTTTTGCCGGAGATGTCTTGTGATAAAAACTTTTGAAAGTGAAGTAAAAGAAAAAAATTCATGCCGAACAGTGACGCTTTATTGTAAAAATGAAAAAATTACAGAGAATTGTAAAATCAAAAGTAAAACTTTCAGAGGTTGTTTGCATTCCATGGCCTAGGAACAGCTTTTCCACTCATGTCTTCTAAGTGGTATGCTTCAGTGCCACCCTTTAAAGTAACTCTGTACGGGCCTTCCCAGTTCGGGCCTAACTTCTCCTGGATAGGATCGTTCATATGACCAAGCACCTTCCTTATGACCAAGTTCCCTTCGCCGAACTCGCGGTGTTTCACCCTCTTGTTGTACCCTTTGGCAAGAGTTTACTGGTAGGCCGCCAATTTAATGGTTGTCGTCACTCTTTGTTCTTCGGCTACGTCTAGGTCCAAAGCCAGTGCTCTCGTAATTGCTTCGGGAGTGTGACCTTTGTTCGGCTTGGCTTATGTCTTCCTCAACTTTCGCATGTTTCTCAATTTTTATCATTAGCTCGGACAATATGGAGACGGCCTTCTTGGTGAGGGATTGTCTCAAACGACTTTGAGGAGGTAACCCAATTTTGAAAGATGTCCCGGCAAGTTGTTCACTGCAATTCTCAATCTCGTTGTAGGTTTTCCAGTAGCGCCGAGCGTACTCCCGAATTGTTTCTCCATCATTCTTTCGTAGGGCTAGTAATGTATCAAAACACTTCGGTTGTTTACTGTTGGTTATGAACCGAGCAGTAAAAGACTCAGCCAGTTGTTGCCAACTGACTATAGAACGTGGTGGCAATTTATGGAACCAACTGAGGGTTGTCTCCCCCAAACTGGATGGGAACATGCGGCAAAGGAGCGCATCGTTCCCACTCCAGAGTGCCATTGCCAGCCTATATTGCCGAATATGACTCACTAGATCTGTTTTCCCATCGTACATCTCAAACTTCGGCGGAGAGAACTTACGAGGTGGATCGGCATTCTCAATGACTTCGGCCAGTGGTGATACCGAGATCTGTTCAAGAGCCCTCCTTGCCACATCTTGGGCTGTTCGGCCGCCGCCATGCTGCATCCTTGAATCTATCCTTCTCTCCAGCCACAACCGTAGGTCTTGATTGGGGTCTAATTCGGCCCGAGCTACTCTTTCATGGCTTGGCCAAATTGATTCTGTTCCAATGGTATCAGCTCGCCTAGAACTCCTTATGCTTTCCTCGGTTTCCTTGCGCCTCCGCCTCTATGAATGACTCAGGCTGTATGACTCTAGGCTTTATTCGGTGTCCTCTTGCTCGGGTCTTTCTCTTTGCCTTACGCGTGGTTCCCTTCGAGCATCCTGCCTCTGGGTCAATCATCTGAGCTCATCAATTTCCCTGTCACGCTGCTCCATTCTTTCTTCGAGGCTATTAATAATCCTATCTCGCCTGGCCAATCTCTCCTCCGGTTTTCCTCTGTCTCTTGAAGATAGAGGAGAAGGTCTTTCTCCTCTGGAGCTTGTGGTTGAATAGCGCAATTGCCTCCCATTGTGTGAAGTGTCATCCCTACGCCTTCGAACCTTTAAAGGGATTCTGGGGGCCCTTGGCCTGTCTGTAATAACTGGTATAGATCTTTGAGGAATTTCTCCTTGCCCTCTTGCATGGCTTCCAATAAATCCACTCGGAGTTTAACTCATGATTCTGTTGGTTCGAGTTCGTCGCTTCCCACATACGGCGCCAAATTGTGCGTGTTACAAACTAAAGAACTGCTCGGCACAATCAGAACCAAATAAATTGGTTCAAGCTTGATGACCTCGAACAGAAAATTCACCGAACTCCTTGTCGCCAAACTTACTAAGGCTCCTTTCTCCGTCGCCGAACTCCTGCAACAACAAGAACACCGTTAGTGCCTTCCAGCCTAGTTTGACCGGAAGCACTCCGACGTCCAAGTTAGATTTCTCTCTGAGAGGTTTCTAATTAAAAACTGGGTTTCGAGTTGCATACCTGGGGATATGGGGTGTCTTCTTTTATATAGGGATCAAAAACCTAGAGAGGTTGAGTCCTCTTAGGACTCTGTCTCTCATCCTTTAAGGATTTTTCCCTATCCTGGTGTGATCCTGATTGCCCCAGGACGTTCAGGCCTTGTGTTCCTAAACAAAACGTATCCAAAATGGGATCGTTATAAGTTATCTTCCCTCTTAGGGCCGACATGGGTTTTTCTTGTTGCGGGTTGCCACTTTCTGGGGTGGGCCGATTTGGTATGGACCGACCAACTGGTGGTTCAGGCTTCTTTCGGTATTAAAGTAGTCTGTTTTGGGTTGGGCTATAGGCCCATAGTCTTTATCCACCCTCAATATGTATATATATATATATATAGAGAGAGAGAGAGAGAGAGAGAGAGGGGGGGGGGAGAGAGAAGGAATAAAAATAGAACAATGTCTAGCAAGGGTTTAATCAGAAGATGAGGTAAAAAGGTGCTTACTTCCCAATAATCAACGCCTTTACTGTACCATTCTGTCTTCTTGTGGAGGTCTCCAACCTCGTCCCTCCACATCTCCTCCGCGTTCTTGAATTCCCGACCGTCGGAATCTGACCCAACGGCGTCCATCTTGGTCGACCCACGCACTCCCACTCTTACTAGCTCGCTCGATCTCCGGGGACCCTTATTAGCTCTGATGACGAGCAACAGCTGTGGAAGAGAAACCCGCTTGGGGCTTGGGGCTTGGGGCTTGGGGCATAGAAACTTGCAGTCGGGCTTTGATATTGGAATCGGACCATGGTGTATTTGAAAAGAAAGGGAGCGGATTTTGGAGTAAAAAATATATCGTAAGAAGTTAATTGGAATTTCTAATTTGATGAAGAATTAAAAAAGCAAATTAGAAATAAATTCATTGAGAATTTATTGTTAACAAAAAAAAAATGTTATGATGAGAAATTCGTAAAATAGCATAAGGAGAAAGAAAAATAGTACATTGAAAAAAGAAATAACTGATAAATAGAAAATTTAAAACTAATCGACGCTAGTTTTAATTATCTTTAAGATAGGTTCGTCACCCACAATAGTTTTATTAGACTTTTTGGGTGTTTATCTCCCAAAATGTAACCATCAATAAGTGTATGCACTCTATAGGACTCATACAATGTTGAAATTAAAATGCAGAAAAAGGAAAAATTGAATGCAAAAATGAAGGGATTGAGAGTTTATATAGCCATATGAATGGCTTTTCAGAACATGATAAAACCCATTTAGACTGACAAAAAAAGCAGTTTGAAAACGATATTATGTCTATTCGATTTGAATAAACCTGTTGAGTTATAACGGAATTTAGGTCCATTAGGTCTAATTAAAATTTAAACAAATTGTTTGAAATTTTTATTTAAAATTAAATTTTTAAATAAATTTTTCCTAAAAATATAAGCCCTTTAGATTTTGACCCAACCTTGAGCACGCCCTTGACCCAACTTGATTGACCGGACCGACAGACTATGTCCGCGCATGTGTGAGACCCTAATCCGTTCTCTTTTTTCTGCGTTTTTTGACGCGTGTTTATCGTTTACGTGATAGTGTGTTTTTATGCATGATCGGATTTAAATATGCTTGTGGGGTTGGTTCCCGGGACTGTTGGGAGCTGTGATGCAAATTCAAAAGACAAAAATATTTTTTGGAGAGCCTATAAATATCTGGCGTTAGATATTTTCAAAAGATATTTTCAAAACTTTTTAACTAAGTTTTCTCTTTTTGGCTATGCCTTTTCTCTAACTTTTCGGGGGCCCGAGGCTCGATTTTTGACGATCTAACAGCGGACCGCTGCTATTGGTATCAGGAGCTACGCATTCATCTGGATAGAATTTTATTTCGACGAAATTTGATTTTGCACATGGATCAAGACGTCGAGTTTTTAACTCACCGAGATAAGATCCTATATTCTTATGTCTTCTAAAAGTGCTACGTGTAATTGTATACGTTTTCACCAATTAAAATGCATGAAATTTGATTTTGTTTCAAACGTTGGGTTTTGGGTTCAAAATCATTTTTCGTCAATTTCGGTTGGATGAAATCGTGTTTGGGGTGTTTCTTTCGAGGTTTTGGTGTTAAGCTTGGGCGTGCGTATGTCCGAGAGTGTTGGATCAGAGTTCGGAGGCTTCGTTTTGGGGTTTTGGTGGCTAAACTCATAGCTCGGAGGTGGTCTTTGCCTGGGTTCAGTCGACTAGATTGAGGGGTCAGTCTACTGGATCATGGTTCAGTCGACTGGATCGTGGGGTCAGTTGACTGACCTATGTTTTGGAGTTTTTGCCAGATTCCAGTAGCTTTTTTGGGTCGACTGGATGGGGTCCAGTCGACTGGGTCCTGTGTGGGCGTTTTGGTGTTTTGGTGGTTTTGGTGGTCGCGTGGTGGCCTCTCGGTTGATCGAGTTATGGGGCTCAATCGACTGCTCTCCTCTAGTGATTTTTCAGTTAATAGAATTGTGGGGTCCTGCCAATTGAAGTCACGGATTGGGTTTTGGTTAGTTCATGCGGGGTGTTAGAGCACGGTAGTATGTGTGGTGGTTGGTGCATTGTCATACACCAAACTCTGGGCCACTTAAAATACTCATAAACAACAACACAAGATACCCAACTCGAAAATACACTCTTAATTTAAACCGTACATGCATTGTATATAAACGCCAAACGACAACATTACACGGCTCTAACGCCCTAAAAACATGTTACAACATGCATATAACATAATGACAAAAAGGAAGACTACTACTCTCCCACTTCTTCAGCACCTCTAGATCAACCTCCGTGACCGGTACCTGAAGAAAAGCAAATCCCACACCGTGAACCAAGCCTCAGCAGATTCTAAATGATACATGAAGTATAAACAAAACATGCTCGATAAACGAAGTGTAGTTTTCAACTTTCTCTCAAGGCATAAAAATCATTTGAAAACCGTTTTAGATCACGACTCATCAGAGCCAGAAAACCATTTCTCACATGCAAGGGAAAGCGAGGATAAAAATTATTTATCGACTCATTAGAGCCCCGAAAATGATTCAAGTATTACGACTCCCGCAGGCCGTTAATATAGTATTTCGACTCTCATAGGCCGGTAATACAGGTTTATGAAAATTGGTCTATCTGTCCCTATATGCAGTACATGCAATCCATGAACACATGCCTTTTCAGGATCTCGTTTCAGCCTTTAGATATCGCACACACACGCACACCCGTGCCTCATTAGGACCTCGTTTCAATCTGTTAGATATCGCACACACACTCACACCCATGCCTCATCAGGATCTCGTTTCAATCCGTCAGATATCGCACACGCCGGCTTTTGCAGTCTACCACATTCGCCAGCTTTTGCAGCCTACCACATGCACCCACACACGCACACGTGCATCATCAACCAGGATTTACATCTACTGGATCACAGATTTATCTAAACCAGATCATACACATATGCAAACCTAAACCAGAATTTAAAGCATATAACCATGTATCAACACGACGTTCCACAAACCACGTCACATGCCTATAAAACTCTAAGTTTTAAAGCATAAACCATGTAACACATAACGATTACACCCCATGTAATTCACTTACATATTCCGTACATAAATAAAAAGTTATAAATGTACAAACAGTTATAAAAGCACGTAGTCACATATAACCTCACACCACGACGCCACCCGTCACATAACTCGACATCCACACACGGGACAACCCATACGGCCACTACTGGCCCAAACACTCCCAACACGGCCATCACAGACCCACAATGCTCACCCGCGCCAACACAAACCCAACCACAAACCACGCACCCAATCGTGCATCAACAAACGCATCTACCATGCACATTACCCACGAGGGCGACACTCAAACGCACACCTAAGCCCACAACACGACCTCTGAAACCACCACACAACCAACCAAACCCCAAAAGGAATTCACATGTATTTAAATTAAGTAATTCCCATAAATTAATCAATTGAATACCATAGGACACCAATCGAAAACCAAGGAATCAACCCAAAATCACAAACCTGTCCACAACTTCAGTCGATTGGACCCAACCCCCAGTCGACTGAAAAACATACTAGAAATGCCAAAACACCCAAACACACGGTTCAGTCAACTGACCCTATGAGTTTAGTCGACTGAACCCCAAGAACAATGATCCAGTCGACTGAACCTTTGGGTTCAGTCGATTGAACCCACCCAGAAACAAATTTTGAGCTACGGGTTCAACCTCCAAACCCCAAATTGAAGCCTCAAAACTCTCTTTTAACATCCTCAAACATACACACACCTAAACCCAACACTTAGGCCACTATAGAAACACCCGGCATCCGATTCCATCCATCCGAATCAACAAAAATCCAAATTTTAACCCCAAAACCAACTTGGTAAAAAATTAGATCTACAGAGATCTAGTTGGTAAAAACACCCACATTTACCCACAGCACCCTTATACAACAGTAGGGTCTAGAATCCTACCGCGGTAAGTTTAAAACTCGACGTCTCGAACTACGTGTAAAATTGAGTCTCGCCAGAATCAAAATCTGATCGGATGGTTGCGTAGACCACGACGCTAATACCAAGGATCCACTGTTGGATCGTTAAAAATCGAGCCCCAGGCCCTAGAGGACTTAGAGAGAAGACAGAGAGAAAAATGAAAAACTTAGGAGTTAAGTTTTGAAAAATATCTTTTTGAAAATATTTAATTCCAGATATTTATAGGCCTTCAAAATATCTTTTTTTAAAAATTTTCGAGAATCGCGCTATAACGACCCACGGCCCAAGGAACCTACCCCGCTACATATTTAAGTCTGATAATGCATCAAAAGAAGTAAAAATATGCTCAAACAAAACACATAATGCGCATTAGAAAATGCCAAAAAAAAACGGATCAGGGTCTCACATGCATCGTTGCGTGCGGGACGTGTGAGTTCGTTGTTCGTTTTAAAGGTTGTTTTTTGTGAGAACCATTTTGTGGGAGGTTTGGTGTTAGCCTTCGAGTTAGGTTTTGGCTTTCTGCGTTGTTGGTCGTCTGGGTGAGAGGACGGGTTGTCCAGGTGAAATGATGTCGGGTTGTGTGGCATGTGATGTCGTGGCGGGTTATGTGGCGTCATTGGGTGAAACCTAGTGTTTTACATGGTTATGTGCGTTTAAAATTCTAGTTTTTAATTATGCATGTTGCATGACGGATATGTGGTCTTGGGGTATCTAAAACTCTAGTTTTAGTAACACATGTGTGTATGGTTTTGTGGACGGACAGAAACGTGGTCCGATGTCCCGTGGAAAAAAAAGTGGTCTGATGTGTTGTGGAAGAAAAAGTGGTCCGTGGACGAAAAAGTGGTTCGATGGGCGTTAGCTCTAGTTAACAGGGACGAAAAAGGGGCTCGATATACATTAACTCTAGTTAACCATGCATGTGTGTGTGCGTAGAAGTCGGAGGGACAAAAATGTGGTCCTAACGATGCATTTTATGTACGGGTATCTGAAGGACGAAAAAATGGTCCTAATGAGGCATGTGTTGTGTATGTTGCACATCGTACGTTGTACGGGATACATGCGTTGCGTCGTGTGAGTGGCGTGTGTCACGTGGGTTGCATGTGTTGCATAGGTTAACTCTAGTTAACTGGTTAGTAGGCAAGGCTGTGGTTCTTCAGTGAGAGTCCAAAAATAATCCGTGTGTTGGGTATCTATCGCCGTGAACTGTAGAACTGTTGTATGTGGGCTCGTGAGAGTCGGGGCTCGTAGGAGTCGATCTTTGCATGAGTAGCTTAGTCAATTTTGTATGTATACAAAACCTTTTTCAAACTGTTTTTAAGGCATTTGTGAGTCGTGATATAAAATGGTTTTCAAACGTCTTTTGAGGCTCGGGCGAGTAGTTACATTTTACATCTGCAAGCATGTTTAGCTTATATCGTATGTTTGTCTAGTTTTTGCTGAGCTTTGGCTCACGGTGTGAGATTTAAAATATTTTTTAGGTACTGGTTACGCAAGTTGATCTGGAGGCGCCGGAGGGGCAGGAGATTTGTAATCTTTCTTTTGTTTCTTTGGAACCTTGTATGTTTATATGTTAGCAGTGTTGGAACTGCGTGTTGTAAGCCTGAGGGTAATATCTATTTAAATGCATGTATATTTTATTTTGAGAATATAACATCGGATTGGGTGTTATGGATGGTTGTTGTTAGAGGCATACTGCCAAGATCATTAATTTGTATATAATTTTTAAAAAAATAAAAACTGAACGGGCAATCGCCGAAACAGGCTCTAGATAAAAATTTCTTGATGTCGAACGATCAAAATAAAAATCCGTGCCACCACGGTTAATTTAGATTAATACATTTCGGTCGTTTCTTCAACTACGAACTTTGATTCTTTGAGTTAAAGTTCCGAACAGACTTTCTACTATATTTTCGATGTGATTCTCGAACGTAATGTGGGCTACGATCCTTCAAGAATTGGTACCAGTAGAACTTGATCAATCTTAGTCTTGAAAGACAACTATTGAAATTGATTCAGTCTACCCACATATTTATAGATTACAACAGGGACCTATGGAATAATTATAACATAGACTTTTAGTGTGACTTAGATTTTTTTCCAACGATCTTTATAAATATGCAAACCTCTCAGCGGTTTCTGCAATTTACATAAAATACTAAATTACAATTCATACCACTAAAGAACTGTAACTTTATTTTTAGCCATAATCTCAAGACCAATTGCATTAAGCTCCTGTTATTAAATATTTAACTAATCTCCCTGTATTAAAATTCTCGATACCTGCCAATTAAATTTAATTACTGATAATTTAATTTAATCGACATCTTTAAAATTCTTTAAGCCCCTTCGCTTAACTTATTTGACTATCGGATAATTAAATCCACCTGCAGGGTTTGACCCGATCAAAACTTATAAGTTTTCTTAAAGGAGTATCGTCAATCCCGAACAATCAGGATGTGGATTCCGTTAATAATTAATATTGCTATCCAATTCACTGAGACTATGGACCCATAAAAAATCGCATCCTCTAATGAACCAAAAAATGAATATTAAATATACGCAAATAATAAAATATTTCAGAATTAAGAGCATAAGCATTCATAACAACCTTGGGCTGTGAATTAATTTATATAGTAAGTATAAAATTAATTACCCCAATGTGGTCTTATTCAATTCACACAACGTGTACTATTACAGAGAGTCAGTACAATAGATGATACTATTATTTATTTTCCGTAACCAAGACAGGCTCACTAAAATTCTGTGCTACAGTTGTACCAATGGTTTATCCAATTTTATCTAAACTGTGAACAAAATTTATATACTGCAACAACCTATAATCTAGTCTTCTGTGTGCAAACTGTACTTTACACACCAGATTAAATATTGTACAGAATAAAGGACAACCATACATAAAATTAAAGAAATGATATTGCATTCATTACTCATAAAGATTCTTATAAAATGAAAAAATAACTTTATTAAAAAATAAAATTAAAAACTAAAACCAAATAAAATCCATGGTTTGTAGTGTATAACTCTGACAGATAATTCGGTAGAGTTTCGTTAGGTGGACCTTGTCTCCCTTAAAAACTGAACCAGAGGCCGGCCTCAATTTATAGGCCATGAGTCTGAGGTAACGCCCTGTGGCGTTCTGACACATGGAAAAAATAGAAGGTTCTAGTATAAGATACAAAGTTGTGGCTGCAAAGAACAAAGGTGGCAGTTGCTATGAAAATTAGGGTTTTGTGAATGTTTATTGCAGTCATGGTAACAAAAGTGACGATTGTAAGGAAGATTTGTGAGACCCTGGCCCGTTTTTTTTTCTGCATTTTTGGACGCGCGTTGTGTGTTTTCATTCGAGCATGTTTTTACTACTTTTGATACATGATCGAGTTTAGATATGCATGCGGGGTTAGTTTACCGAGCCGTGGGCCATTGTGGTGTGAATCTTGAAAATTTTCAAAAAAATATATTTTGGAGGCTTATAAATATCTGGAGTTAGATATTTTCAAAAAGATATTTTCTAAAGCTTAACTCCTAAGTTTCTCATTTTCTCTCTGCCTTCTCTCTAAGTTCTCGGGGGCCGAGGGCTCAGTTTTTAACTATCCAACAGCGGATCCTTCCTTTCGGTGTCGTGGGCTACGCAACCATCCGGTCAGAATTTGATTCTGGCAAAGCTCAATTTTGCACGTGGTTCGAGGCATCGAGTTTTGAACTAATCGAGGTAGGATTTTAGACCTGTATGTTTTATAAGGGTGCTATGGGTTATCGGGTGTCTTTTTATCGGTTAGATTGCTGTAGATTTGAGTTTGAATCAAGTTAAGTTTTTGGGTTTAAAACCTATTTTTCGTCGATTTCGTGGATGGAATCGGGTATCGGGAGTTTCTTTTGATGTCTTGGTATTAGGCCTAGGCGTGTGGAGGTTCACGGGTGTTGATTTGGAGTTTGGGGGCTTCGATTCGAGATTTGAAGGGTTGAACCCATAGCTTAAAAATGGTTTCTGGGTGAGTTTAGTCGACCGAATCTATGGGTTCCGTCGACTGGATCTTGGTTTTGGGGTTCGATCGACTTAACCTTGGGGTTCGATCGACTGAAACATGAGTTGAGGCATTTTTGGTTTTTCAGTGTGGTCTTCGGTCGACTAGGGGCTTGGTTCGGTCGAATGAAGTGTTAGGGTGTGATTTAGTGCTTCTGTGGCTGGGTTTTGGTTTTTAATTGGCGTCCTGTGGTATTCAATTGATTGATTTATGGGAATTAATCGATTCAAATACCTATGGATTCCTTTTGGGGTTTGGTTAATGGCGTTGTGGTTTCGGGGGTCATGTGGTGACCTGGGGTGTTCATGTGATACCGTCCTTGGGTGTGACGTGCATGGTTGGTTTAGGGTCTATGGTACGGTTGTGTGAGTGCTGGTTATGTACGCGACGTGTGGGTTCGTGGTTTGGTTTAAGGTGGGGTTCTGGTGAGAATCGTATTGTGGGAGGTTTAGGTGTTGATCTCCAGATTAGGTGTTGGTTGTCCCGGTGTGTGGACGGGTCCCGGTATGTGGACAGGTTGTTCAGGTGAACGGATGACGGGTGTGTGGCATGTGATGTCTAGTCGGGTTATATAGTTATGTGCATATGTAACTGTTTATTGATGTATGGATTATGTAAGTGGATTACATGGCATGATATCTTATGTGTATCGTGGTTGCATACCGTAGAACTCAGAGTTTTATTAGGGATGGATGTGATGGATCTGTGCGGCACATGCATATGATGTATGTAGTATGCTATATGCATTTAAATCCTGATTAGGTTATGCATAGGAATGTTCGGTGTTATCCCGTTAATTTTAATTTTATCCTGTAACATGCGGTGTTATCCCGTGGTATGCGGTCTTATCCCGCGGAATGCGGTCTTATCCCGTGGTATAATCCGTAGTCGGCGGTTCCATCATGTGGCTTATAGTATGGTATACGATTTTATCCCGTGGTCTGGTTTATGATTTTATCCCGTGGTGTGCGGTCTTATCCTGCGGTGTACGATTTTACCTCGTTGTTGGTCTATGATTTTATCCCATAGTATACAATTTTATCCTGAAAATGTATATTTATGTATGGATCTTTATCTCAGTGTTAGGACTGTGGTTGCGGCGTGTGAGGGCCAGTTGCATGAATTGCATTATGGGACGAATAGACCAGTTTTCAAATTATTTTTAAGAGTCATGTGAATCGTGATCTAAAAACTATTTTCAACTGTTTTCAAGGCTCTTGTGAGTGATTAAAAAACATGGTTGTATCTTTGCTTTCCCGTTTGCATGTGAAAATTATTTTCAAGACTTGAAAGAGAGTCTAAACCTGCACTTCGATTTCCTAGCATATTTTGTTTATATAGCATGCTTGTTTAGTATCTGCTAAGCCTTGGCTCACAGTGTGGAATTTATTTTTCTTCAGGTATCGGTCACACTGGTTGATCTGGAGGTGCCAGAGAAGGTGGAAGAGTGTAGTCTTCTTTTTTGTCTTTATGTTACATGTATGCTTATAACATCTTTTTTGGGCGTTAGAGCCGTATAATGTTGTCGTTTGGCGTTTATATACAATGCATGTATGGTTTAAAATGAGAGTGTATTCTCGGGCTGGGTATCATGTTTGGTTGTTTATGGGAGTTTCACGTGGTCCGAAGTTTTGGGCGTGACAAGATTGGTGCAACTGCAACAAAAGAGGGTTTTGGAAGTGGTGACCGTGGCAACAAAAGTTGCGACCTAAAGGTTTGTGAGGGTCCTTCTGGAATACAAAGCCAAAATCATTTCTCGATAATCATTTGAAGACTTTTTGAGCTCTATTTTCCTTAGCTCTCATTATCGGATCCACCCAAATAAACTTAAGATCCGATTAGGCCAAATCAGAGTATCTACAACAAGCAAAAAACTCTTATATAGATATAGGTAGTTTGTGACTTTGAACATTTTCCTGTGTAATATTATCAAATTTACTTGCTAACCAGTGAATATTATACCTTGAATTGTTCAGTCATTTGTGTAAGCCAAGACAATGAAAATCACACAAGATTTTTTCAGACACCGTTTTGGTTTTTATGATCGTGTTCATTTTGGTCTTGAACAACCTTGATTTTCATTAGTGCTTTAGAAAATTCTTAGCCTTACTATTTTCATAGAATCGGCTTAGTTTAAACTCATATATGTGAGTACTTGTTAAGAGTATCCTGCAATACTCTGCTTGAATTAAAATTATAGCTTATTCTAAACTCGCTGCAAGTATCACGGTGTCATCCTAAAAATGGGCTGAAGAAATTTCATCCACTGTGATCCTCTTGAATCATTCACAACTTAGTTGTCCCTTTAAACTTATATCTTAGGATCTCCAGTCATCTAGGTTGAGTATTCGTTATGGTTATAGGCTTTAAACACATTCTTCTCGATAATTGATTAATTTTCTCTCTAGTTAAGCCTATGGTTAGCGAATTTGTTATCTTTCAATTTTATATAGTCTATTATGATAACTCTGTTACAAAGCAGTTATTTGATAGTATTGTATCTACAATGAATATGTCAAGACTTACCATTATACATATTATTTTGTGCCTTGCTAATTGCCGATTGGCTGTTATAAATACAAATTGCAAACACAAGTTTTGACCACATTGAAATATTCTCTAAAAATTGACAAAGCCATTTTTTTCCTACTTTTTCCAATGCGATAATGTGACGACCTGACTTTTCGTTAAAAAAATAAAATAAATAAATAAGTGAATAAACAACTAAATAATATAATAATAATAACAAAGAAATTAATATAATAATAATATATGTGCTTATGAGCTTACAAAATAAATAAACAAATAATTGGTATGTTTTCACATGTTCTTTTCGCGAAGTTTTTCGTCCCGTTCTTTCCCATGGATCTAGAGAGAAACTGATTTAGCCCAAAACCCTTGTTGGGCCAACCAATCCATTCTTAAAACCCAATTTGAGCCACAAGACCCAATTTTTGAGAATAAGCCCAATAACTTAACAAAAAGCCTTTTTGTCAACCCGAATTTCTTCTTGGAGCCAGGCAAGGCCTTAAATATATTTTAATTATCAAAAAAACTAAAATTTTATAAATCTAATTTGATATAGAATAATATATTTATATAGCCTAATTTAATAAATAGAAACTAAGCTTATGCTTGAACTGGCTTTTTTTTATAGGCTTTTTGAATTTTTATTTAATTTTTTTTGTAAAAAAATAAATGTAAAAATATGTAGAAAAAGTCAACTGAGACCAAACAGGTAAGTTTTTTAAAAAGTTTTTAAACAAAAAATCTTCAAAAAAAAACTAAGCCAAATATAGGCTAAGTACACTAACTTTTAATTAAAAAGCATATTTTAGAAATTCTTGCAAAAGACTTATTTTGATACATGTTATTTATGTGGATGCATTAAAATATTATAAAAATAATTTTAAATTATAGATATAATGTACCAACAATAATTTTACTAATTAAATACAATTGTATTGAAAAAATGAGTATTTTTATACTTTAAGATAATTTTAAACATTTTTTTAGCAATATAATATAATTATACCCATCGAACTATTATTATATCATTATATGCATACAAGATCATACTTTTCAGCTCATAATTACCCCTTGGCTGGCCACATGCAAGCAATGTATAACAAATCTCCATCTTGTCAATTCAAGTGAAATGCATGTCCATTGAAGAAATTGAGAAGAGTAAAATAACTGTATATTTTATGTATATTGAAACTGTATAATATATGGCCTATTTGTAGGCGAATAGGGATAAACAATAAAAAAAATCAAATCAGAATAAAATCAATCTAATCAATTTAATATTCTAATCAATCTAATATTCTAACATTCCCCCTCAAACGCGAGATGACGAAGCCAGCTGAAGTTTGGAAATTAGAGCACGAAGGCGACCAGGAGGATGAGATTTTGTGAAAAGGTCGGCAAGCTGATCTTCAGAAGAGACAGATCGGAGATGTAGGGTGCCCTTTTGAAGGTGATGTCAGATGAAGTGACAGTCAATTTCAATATGTTTGGTGCGCTCATGAAAGATATCATTGTGAGCAATCTGGATGGCGCTCC
>JAOTRH010054552.1:0-52074 GCA_034768845.1 Heliamphora exappendiculata
GGGATAAGTCTTATCGCTTTTTGATCTGCCAATTCCAATTTACACCTAGCTTTATTTTTTTCTCAGGGTGGCGGGGATAAGTCTTATCGCTTTTTGATCTGCCAATTCCAATTTACACCTAGCTTTATTTTTTTCTCAAAGTTGTAATGGTTTATCTCCTATACTTTCTAAAAGTTGATTTTTTAAATCTTCCAATGACATTTGTCTTTGAGATTTTTGGTTAGATTTAAATCATGATCTCCTATCGTGATTTGTAATGTCTTTAGACCTTACAAATCATGATTATACAGTTGTCTTTGATACCAATTTTAAAACTAAACTAATTAAAATATTAAAAATTAACAAGACTATATAATAATAAAATAGGAAGACAACGAATAAACTTAACAATATAACTTAACTGAACAGATTAATAACTTATTAGTAGAGATGTGGATCTAACTTTAAAACATAAATCTGAAAAGGACCAAATATAAATACCTGAACTAAGATAAAGACAAAAATAATTAAAAAGACTATTTTTACAAATATTTTAGAACTCACTATATTTTTTAAAATAGTTTGTTTTAAAACATTTTTTTGCCAAACCACTTGTGTCTCTGGATAATATGGTCTTAACTTTACGTACCTTCTCATTCATCTCCTCAATTGATTGACATCGATAGCTAAACCTTCCTATTATCGCAGTATACAGTTTAATATATTTCACAGGAACCATAATAATCGTTATTCTTCAGATCCTTTAACTACATTGAATCATTTTACACGCCATTGATTAAAAGTAAAGGATTCTGTGTATTTTTTTCAGGGCTGATGTTGCTGTGGCATCCTTGTGCGCCTTCCTGTTTTGTGTGCTTCTGGTGTCATCTTATGTAACCCTTTACTTGAAACATTTTTGGCTTTCTTTTGTCATCATATGTCTCGGTATACTTCTTCCCATATGCCTGAGAAGTTCTAGGCAGATGCTGGCAAGGAAGAAGGATAGAAGATTCTTGTTACCCTTGTCTATGTGAAACTCTGCAACTAATGATGCAATACTGCCAACGAGCATATTGCTCTATGATGCATGGCTCGTTTATTGGTGTTTATAGGTTGGAGCACTAATTTCGTTCGCAAGAGCAAATGCCACCGTCCTTTTAGAGAGGAGGTACGATTCCTTTTTCTCTTTCTTCTTGGTCAATGCACAAAAGCCATGAGAATTTGCAAAGAAGCTGTTCTGTCACATTCAAACCCCACAAGATTAAATTTATCTTCACTGGGATGTATAATTTCACTT
This sequence comes from Heliamphora exappendiculata, assembly GCA_034768845.1. Taxonomy (NCBI): domain Eukaryota; kingdom Viridiplantae; phylum Streptophyta; class Magnoliopsida; order Ericales; family Sarraceniaceae; genus Heliamphora; species Heliamphora exappendiculata. The sequence goes on from JAOTRH010054552.1 coordinate 1,277, forward strand.
TGGTTCACAATTTTTGTTACACAGATCAGGATATTAGGTGTTTTGCTCTATAATTTTGAGAAGATCATAGGGTACCAGGCGACAAATTTACTAGGAAATGTTAAGGACTTCAAAATGGATAAAAAAAATTTGATTACTTCAAAATGAATAATGAAGGACATAAAAATCAAGGTTCAATATATGTTTTCCATTTTCACAGGTTAAATGTAGAATCGGACTTGGCTGGCATGTTTGTGGTCATCTTTATTCACTGTTTATCTTGTTAGGCATGTATGTTCTTATGCTTACTCATATATGCATCTGCTTATTGTGAAATAAGAAGATCAAGGCACTGCGATTAGTATAACAACAATGTATGCTGGTCATAGTTATGTAGCTTGAGGTTTGATAATATTTCTAGTTAAAGTAGAGAAGCAATACATTTAGAACTGAATTTCCTTAACTTTTGAAAATAGAATGTTGGTTAACTTTGATTATCTTTTCATTTCTCTCTTTTATATGTTGAAATCTGAAAGTGTTATTTCAATGCATGGGTTTTGGAATGCTCTCATTTCTCTAACCATACATTTTATGTGAATCTAATCTTGTTGGGTGAGTTAAATGAACTGCAACTTTAAATTAGTTGTGACCATTCTGCAATTAGTATTGAATATGTGGTTGTGGACTATTGCCGCTATCTTCATTGAAAAAGTTAGCAAATTATGTTGACCGGGCCTTCATTATTATCGATATGTATGGTTCAGCATCAGTGTAGAAATTAGTGAACTTTGATTTTTTTTTTCTTTTTCTCTTTCATTGTGGAAATCTGAATGTGTTATTTGTGAAAGAAATATTGGCAGTTTGGACTCTGGATAGTCGAAGTCATGGCAGCCAATGCTGGGTATTTGTCCCCATCCAAGGCATAAGCGCACGTTTATCATCTTGATAAAGTAACCTCTTATTGTTTGGAAACCCAGTCATGCACTTCTACTCTAGTTTTTCTCTTTTTGGGGTCATGGATGATAAGACTGTTTATATTAAAGGCCGTTGAATTATGTGATAGACTAGTGCGGCATAATATCATTCTGTTTACTATGGATTTGTTTTTCTAGGCACGGGCTAGGCTGGTCCTTAAGCTTTGTTCAGTTGTTAAAAAAATCACAAGAGAAAGGAAAAAAATATAGTGCACGAAAAGAAAGGGAAAAAATATAAAAGAATTAATTTCTATTACCTATTTAGTTTGCAAAAAGTTAGCAGGGAAATTGGTTTGACATATAATCCTATGCTTTTTATAGGATTTGTATTGTGGGAAAACTTTTCCTTATTGTGAAACTCGTATTTTTTTTCAGTAACTGAACATGCATGCAAAAAATTAAAATGGTTATTTTTTTTTTTCCTTTCCCCTCAAAACGAAACTTAGTGTTGAATGTCGATCAATCAAGGTTACTTCCCTAGCTACACCTTTCTTTAATGGGTGTGATTTTTCAAAATGTTTGAACACCTGGGGCTTCTGAGAGTCCTTAAGATAGATTTTTTTATACGAATTGCGGGCGCCATGAGGGTTCTGCAGCATTCAATTCCTACTAAAGCGAGTGGGTTTCATGTGGAAATATTATTATGTATTTATGGAATACAAGGTGACTCTTTTTGTATGGTATTTTTAGTAAACAGAAATATTTGACTCATATGTGGGTTAATTTTTGTCTCACATATCTACAAAAGTGGGCTAACATTCTTGTTGGCTCCGACTTAAAAGAGAGTGTTTGGCTAAGTTACTGTTAGTAGTTTTTAATTTTTTGCTATTAATTTTAGTTATAAGTTATAAATATTTTTAAACACTAACATTTTTTGTTATAATTTGTGATTATTTTTTTTGTATTTTAGTTACAAGTTACAAGTTTTACTAAATATTCATAATTTTTACTACAAGTTATAACTTATAATTTATTAGTTTTAGCAATATTAAACTTCACCAAAGTCGGGTTTTTAACTCTTTGTTTAAGTCACAAAAAATCAATTATTAAATCACTTTTTTGTTTGCAAGGAGGCTTAAAGCTAGTTTTTGACTAAACAAACTTTTTATTGATTTTTTTTAGGTCAGAAAAAGAAAAAGTTTTCCTTTAAGCTCCCAAATGAATTCAATAGTTTCTTATTCAATGTATCTTTTTATTACATTATTGAAATGTAATATTACATGACTAGTGTCAAGTGAGGTTTCATAACTACCTAATAAAATTACTCCAAGAGATGTTGTATTTTTCGAGTCCTGGTTCATCCAATGTACGTTCGATCCACAAAGGTTTTTGAAGAATTTGTTACCTGCCTTTCCAAATTTTATTATATAGAATTAAAATTTGACCATATCTTTTAGCTCTATAAATTATTTTTTAAAATTTTGTGTCTGTCCATCTGTAGGGTGTTGTGGTGATGATGGTTGAGGTAAGGTGGTGGTGGTGGTGGTGGTGGTGGTGGTAAGATGGCGGTGGTGAGATGATGGTTAAGTAATGGTAGTGGGGTTGGTAGTAGTATGGGGTTGTTTGGAAATGATAGTGTAAGTAGTTTTTAAATTTTTGTTATTAATTTTAGTTAGAAGTTAAAATTTTTTTCAAACACTTACGACTTCTCTTATAATTTATAATAAATTTTTTTTTCAGTTACAAATTATAATTTTTATCAAATATTTATAATTTTCACTATAAATTATAATTTATAAGATACAAGGACTAATTTTGCCAACAACACCTATGCATTGTTAAGTTCAAAAATGTTTTTCAATCTTTAAAAAGTAGAAAATGGCTTCTTTTTAAGAAACCTTTTCTTTCAATGTAATTTTTTTTTGAGAAAATATTTTATTTATTCTTTTATTTAATAAAAGTAATATAAAACATTTTATAAATTTTTTAGTAAAATAATTTACATTATAAGACTAAAATTGGTTTGCACAAAAATGGACATGTCATTTTTTGGTTGAGAAAATTACTAGTTAGTCTCATTTTCGCGACTTGTTAACCAAAATCTTATCGATAAGATCTTGAACTGTTAGGTCCTTCTAGATGGAATTAACTTTTTGCCCATCTAGTTCTAGTTTTTTTTGCATTTTTTTTAAACAAATAGATTTACACACCCATTACAACTACATCTTGTTTTTTGTAAGGTTTAAACACCTAATTTTCTCTTTGAAGACAAACACCTAAACCATTGGGCACACAATTTTATTGAGACAAGTGTTTCTGTCTTTTTGAAAAATACCGAGTTGTGTTTGTTTGTTCCTGAATAAGTTCATAGAAACTAATTTTAAGCTTTGTTGATTGAGACAGAGGTCTCTAGACTAATTCTAAACAAGTTTATATTTTGTCAGCACTAAGTACTTTTGTGTCAACTTATTATTATTTTTCGCCAACTATGCTTGCAAGGTGTTTGACCAAATGTATCTGTTGTCAACTAATTTTCTTGATTATTTGACGTTATACGCGATGAACAACTTCATTCTTTCTTAATGATAGACACACATCTTTGTATATATACCTTGTGCCGTGGAAGAACAAGTATGAGCCAACTCAGACGCGAGATATTGGCGACCTTGGAGCATCGTCGGAGGAAGGATTTGAGAAGTGACATTCTGATGAATTCGAATGTGCAATTTCGGTCTTGTCCGCCTGAATTGAGTGTTTTAAAATAGTAGCGTGTCTTGATTAAGATTTTACATTGAAAAATATTTCCCAAGTATCAAGGTTACACTGGGGACAAAAAAACAAACAAAATAATTTCACATTAAAAATATATTTTATTATAAAATGTTTTATGATGACACAAATGAAACTAAACTTATTTCATTAACTAGATTTCTTTTTGTGTGATAAATTTCAGTTTTTTTCCTACTAAATACCAAAGAATATATAAAATAAATTCATACGAACAAATAGAACTTAATTAGAGAACATAAATCAAGAGAAACAGAGAAGGGCAAATACTAGCAAATACTACAGATTTTTGCAGGGACAATCCAAGCTTAAATCGATTTTTTTCAAGCTTCTCCTTAAGTTCGCTAAATTATCAAGTAGAGTTGCCCTGGTGGTCGAGACTTGAGATTTAAGGGTTTGTTCCATCTTAGATATCAAGTTTAAAATATCTTAAATGCTATCAATTTTTTGGGATCAGTTTATACAGGATTTTATCTCAGTTTTAATTGAAATTTTCGTAAGTGGACAGTAGGGTTCGTCTTTTAAGGATTAGTCGAGGTGCGCGTAAATTGATTTGGACACCTTGAGTTATTAAAAAAAAAAAAATTAAACTTTTAGAAGCCAAGGTTTTAACTCAAAATCTGAAGAACTAATCAGCACCTATTTTGAATAGTAAAAATGACAAATGATTTTGTCAAACTCTTGACAAATGATTGTTAATGATTCGAACAATTGAGTTCTGCTAATTGCACGAATTCATATACATTTCTTTCACATGAAGTGTTTCTCACAGTTTTGTAAGATTCACAGCATGTAAACATGGCGTGTGAATTTGTGTTACAAATATGTGCAAAAATATTTTTAGTCTAACAATATTTCACAATGATTGGGGAGTCATGGGTATAGTAAATGAGAGAAATTCATTGAAAATTAACGCAAATACTTGAAGCTTTTGTGCGTATCTTTTTAAGTTCTTTGTCAAGGAGAAATTAAGTTTTCGTTTCTTTTAACGTAAAATATATTAAAATAAAAAAAATTTATGTAAAATAATTTTATAAAAATAATATTTTTACTTTTTAGTGTTTGATTAGTACATGAAAAATACTTTTTTGTAAAAAAAATTATAAATTTTAAAATAAAAATATACTACTATTTTAATATAATTCATCGCTACCATTATTGTCTCACCATCAATTATCATTCCCTCCCCATTATTATCTATGCCACCACAAAAACTATATTCCACTACCTATTATAATTAATGTCACCGCCACCGCCCACATTGCCACAACCAGCACTTATCACTACAATTCCTGCTACTATCATCGTCGTCGTCGCTACTACCATCCCTGCTACCGTTGCTACCACTCTTACTATCGCCACTTTTATTTCGTTGACACAAAAAATGGATTACTCTTGTTTTGTAGGTAAATTATTTTTAGTCATGTGATGAAAAAAAAGTCTTAAAAAAAATATATTACGATGTTTTCATTGAACTAAACAATGAGAAATAGGTAAAAGTAATATATTTTAATGAAGGGAGAAAAAAAGTTATTCCCCTTTTTGGCTAAATTGCAGAATTTTTGCCTATCTTTTTGTTTTTTTTGAATTTTTTTTATCTTTTGACTATTTTTTTTTGAATCGTTTTGATGAGATTAAATGTAAAGTAAAAACGTTCAATGAAAAGATAAATTTTTTTTTACTAAAGTCAAAAATAAGCATCATTAAAATTTTCTTATTGGCTTATTTTGCCTTATTTTTGTCTGATTTGAATTTCTTTAATATTTTGATTGCAATTTTTTACTTTTCTGGCTCGTCTCGATAAGAAAAGTTAAAAAATATAATAGCTCAACTAAACGATAAAAAAAATTCACTAAAAACAAAAATAATCAAAACAAAATAAACAAATAAACTAATATCCAGGGCCAACATTATAAATATCTTATTGATCCAAAAAAAGTAGTTCAAAAGTTGCCGTCAAATTAGTCCCTTACAACTCTAAACATATTTTAGGCCATTACTTCATCTAATTGATCTTATATACAAAAGCCCCATATATTTCTTCTTAGAGTATTTCCAATACTATTTTATAAAATAGTTAGTCAAAATATAATAAAAAATACGCTATCTATTTTAGCTAATTATTTTTTTAAGTATTCACTCAAACACTACTCTCTATTTTAATTATTTATTTAAACTAACTTAACAGATTTTTAAAAAATAAATACGTATACTTATGTGGTGACTAAGTGGGCCGTTGAATTGGGGGAACCACAGACTGCTATCAAAGCTCGGGTATTGGCTGACTTTGTTGTCAAATTTTCCAAGAGTGAGACAGAACTGGGGGCAAACCCATCGGCTGATCTGGTCATCAGGATGGACAAAGCTCGATTGAAACATGGAAATTACAAGTCGATGAAACATCAAATAGCAATACGGCAGGGGAAGGATCTTGTCTCCCCGAAGGAGTGGTTTTGGAACAAGCCTTAAAGCTTGACTTCAGCACCTCAAACAACAAATCTGAATACAAAGTGTTGCTAACCGGACTAAGGGCTCTAGAGAAGCTCGGCATATCTGACCTTGAGGTCTTCAGGAACTCCCAACTAATTGTCAATCAGCTAAAGATGCAATACAAAGCGAGGGATGATAGAATGATCAAATACCTTGATAAAGCTATAGCGGTCTTAAAGAGGTTCAAAACTATCAAAATCGAACAAATTGGTCGAACTAACAATAGCCATGCAGATGCACTGGTAGGCCTCGACTTGGCAACAACAGCATCCAAAGAGAGAACGATAGTAGTATAATTCCTCCCCATGCCGAGTATAGATTGTTCTTAAGATGCATCGCAGGAGGAACTTTCAGCAGAGAAAATTCCTTCCTAGATGGACCCTATCAATTTGTTCTTGAAGGACGACATCCTACCTACCGAGAAGAAGGAAGCACATAAGATTAGGTTAAAGTTAGCCCATTTTTAGCTCTCTTAGACTGACAAGCTGTACTGTCGCTCTTATATGGGTTCCTACCTTCTGTGCATACATCGTAACACAATGGAAAACCTACTTTATGAAATCCACGGCAGAATCTGCGACAGCCATATTGGGGGACGATCCTTGACCACCGAGCTATCTCCTAAGGATAAAGGTCGCCTTACATGCAGAAGGACGCTCAATAATATGTGAGGATGTGTGAGAAATGCCAATTATTCTCTCCTCTCATTCACCAGCATGCGGGGAAGATGAATCCCCTAACTGGCCCTTGGCCGTTTGCACAATGGAGGCTGGATGTCGTTGGACCCTTCCCCAAGGCGATTGGAAACAAAAAGTTCATAATAGCGGCAACAGATTACTTCACCAAATGGGTGAAAGTCAAGCCGCTTTCCAATATAATGGAGTTCAATGTAAAGAAATTCGTGTGGAGAAACATCGTGACAAGATTTGGGATTCCTCGTGCTCTCATGTCGGATAACGACACTCAATTCGATGAGAGGTTATTTTGATAATCTTATGCCGAACTAAAGATTGAATTTTACAACTCCACCCCAGCGTACCCTCAATGCAACGGCCAGACGGAGGCCTCGAATTAGACTATCCTGGATGGAATCAAGAAGAGATTGAAAAAAACAAATAAAAGATGGGTGGACGAGTTTCACCACGTACTTTGAGCCTATCAAACTACGCCCCGAAAATCCACCGGGAAAACCCCATATTCAATAGCCTATGGAACAGAGGTGCTAATTTCCTTGGAGATCGGCCTTCCCACTATAAGAACCGATGTGTTTGACCTTAGACAAGATGAGGAGTTTGTTGGCCAATGACCTGAATCTGGTCGAAGAACGAAGAGAAGAGGCACTATTAAAGATCAAATTTGTGGAGACTTGGTACGTTTTTCATTAATTAAATTTATTAACTTAACTAAACTCGTGGAATTGATTTCTAATAATTAATATTGGATGTTGTGTGAGGTTGGCATATGTGGAAACCTCGAAATATTAGTTTGTGACTAATTCTATGGTGTCAGAAAATTTTAATAATGTAATTTAAAATTAATAGTTAAATAGGAGGATGAAATATTGGGGGTTTAAATTTATAAAAATATATATCAATTGGAATCTTGTGGGACCTTCTAGAAGCTTGGGCAACAAGAAAAATAATAAAACAAAACAACTAATTCCCCTTCCCACTACCCGGTGCCTCTCTCTCCCCCTCTTTCTTCTTCTTCCTTCATTTGTTTCTTTCATAGCTATGAGAGCTCAAGCTCCTAGCTTCACTTCTCACTAAGAATTGACCATTCACCACACAAAATTAGACACCACCGAGTGCGATTCAAGCAATACAAGGCAAGAGCTTCACGTTGAATAATTTAGGAGCCGAATTTGAGAGGGCTAAAAATTCTAGGGTTGGCGAAATTTGGAACTTTAGCTTCCAAAAGGTAGGATCTTGACTATTCTTTGTGTATTGTTTGAGATATGGGTTGATTTTTTATGATAAACCCATGAAACCTTAAAAAATTGAGAGATTTACCAAACCCTAGCTAAGATTTATGGTTTATTTGGTTGGATTCTATGATTAATTGGGTAAAGAGATGAAATTGAAACTTCTATTGAGTTGTTTGAACTTTGTAACTTGATGATTTATAGGGCAATGATTGAATTTATAGCTTAACTAGAAGGTTTGGGAAATTTTGAACATAAACCCTAATTTATGTGCTTCAAAGTATTGGTTGCATGAAGAGTGAGTTAATTTGGTGGATTTGAACCAAATTGACGTTAAAATTAACATACGAGTAGTCGAATCATGGAATTGGGATTAATTTATGAGTTAATTTCATAACATTTAGGTTTTTAACTAAAAACCTTGGATTTATTATGTAAATTTGGATATATAAGCCTCAATTTTGGTGATAATGTATGATCATGAGTTGGCTTTGACAAGAGGAACCAATATTTGTGTTTGGACTCATGGTTATGGATGAAAATTAAATTATTAAATTGAACTGGGAACTAATGGTTGGTTGTGTTGAATAAGTTGTGCTTGACTAGTTCCGCGGTGAAACACCAAAAACTTGCGCAAGCTGGATGTCCTTTCCATCAGGTTAGTCCCTGTAAATGTGAACACGGGTTGCCTTCCTATCGGCGTTCTTAAGAGAAACCATAAATGGCGGTTGTCGTGATAAATTATGGAACGAACTGTTAGCCCAAGAGCTTTTTATTTAAATTTTGATGATTTTTATAATTTATTTTTTAAGAATAAATTGATTTAAAAGAATAATATTTAATAATTTTAAAAAGATTGTGTTAATACAAAATGATAAATGAATTGACACATTTAGCCATATGAGATGACTCATATTTCAAATGGATTAACACTTAAACATTTTTGAATAAGAATATTTTGTATTGACCATAATTGATAATTAAGTCAACACTTTAAGGCTAAGGATACTTGAAGATCTCAAGTGTGTCAACACCTTTGAACAAATGAGTTGACACCCTAACATATTCGTTGAAGATGTTTTCAGGAATTAAAATTTTGAGTCGACACAAATAAAATTTGAGTCGAGCCGAGTCTCTTTATACTTAAAAAGAGTCGACACAAACTAAGTTTGAGTCGACATTAAAGTGTTTCTTCACTTTAGATATTCAAAATTCTTAGTCGACACAAATTGCAAATGAGTCGACACAAAAGTACTGTGGCCATTGCAAATTTTATGAGTCGATAAACATTAAAGACGAGTTGACATAAAAATACCGAGCTCGCCTGAAGAAATTTTAAGTCGACACAAAAGTCCAAATGAGTCGACACAAAAGTCCAAATGAGTCGACACAAAATCATAGAGGGTTTCTGCACTTTTTAGTGTCGACACTAAAGACAAAATGAGTCGATACAAAAAGGCCTAGACATGCACACTTGAATTTAGACATGCGCACATGAATTTAATTTTTAAATTTTTAAAAAAGGAATTGGTGACTGGATTACCCAAAATCAAATTTAAAAAAGATAAAGTGTGTAATGCATGTCAACAAGGCAAACAAGTTAGAAATTCTTTTTATTCCAAAAATGAGATTTTAACTTTTAGACGCTTACAACTATTGCACATGAACTTATTTGGTCCAACAAGGACTCTAAGCTTTGAAGACAAGAGATGTACATTTATTATTGCTGATAATTTCTCTAGATACACTTGAGTGTTTTTCTTAGCTCATAAGGATGAAACCTTTATCTTATTTTTAAAACTGTCTCGGAGAGCTCAAAACGAAAAAAGTTTTCAAATAATAAGTATCCAAAGTGATCATGGTAGAGAATTTAAAAACAAAAATTTTGAAAAGTTTTGTGTTGAAAATGGTATTAACCATAACTTCTCTACTCCTAGAATTCCTCAACAAAATGAAGTTATTGAGAGGAAGAATAGGTCCTTGGAAGAAATGACTAGAACCGTACTATGTGAAAATAATTTACCTTGATACTTTTAGGCTGAAGCTATCAACACAGCTTGTTTTATCGTGAACAGAGCTATGATACGAGCTTCTCTTAAGAAAATTTCATATGAGCTATGAAATGGAAGAAAACCTAATATCAGCTATTTTCGCGCATTTGGGTGCAAATATTATTTTGAATAACAACAAAGAACTTTTGGGCAAATTCGACGCAAAATTTGGGAAATTTTTCTAGGATATTCTTTATCTAGTAAGGCTTATAGAATCTTCAACAAAAGGACTATAGTTGTTGAAGAATCTATACATGTGGTATTTGATGAAGCTAAGTTTGGTTCTTCAAAAGATTTTTGTAAAGATAATTTGGTTGACATAAAAAAAAGGCATTGAAGATATTTTCATTAAAGACCTAGACGAGCCAAATTAAGAGAAAGCTTCAAATTCTCAACAAAATGAAGTTCAACAGGCTGCTGAACCTTCAAATTTTGAAAATCCAAACTTGCTTAAGGAGTGGAGGTATGCTTATGGTCATTCAAAAGATCTTATCATTGGCGATCCATCTCAAGGTATCAAAACTCGATTTTCTCTACATAATGTTTGTGGTAATTTAGCTTTTTTTTTCAGACTGAATCAAAACATTTTGAGGAAGCCAAAAACGATGAGTTTTGGACCTTGGCTATGCAAAAAGAGTTTAACCAATTTAAAAGAAATAAGGTTTGGACTTTAGTCCCAAAACCTAAGGAACACTTCATCATCAGTACAAAATAGGTTTTTAAAAACAAAATAGATGAGAATGGAGTAGTTCTTATGAATTAAGCTCGATTGGTAGCACAAGATTACGATAAAAAAGTAGGCATCGATTTTGATGAGTCTTTTGCTCATGTGGCTAGGTTTGAACCCATTATGATGTTGCTTGTTTTTGCATACTTAAAAATTTTTACAATCTATCAAATGGATGTCAAAGTGTCTTTTTAAATTGTTTTATCTAGGAGAAAGTTTTGTGAAACAACCTCCTGGCTTTGAAAATTTAGATTTTTCAAACCATGTTTACAAACTTACCAAGGCTCTCTATGGTTTAAAGCAAGCACCTAGAGCATTATATGAAAGGCTCAACAAATTCTTAATTGAAAATAAATTTTCTAGAGAAAACATTGATTCCATCTTTTTCATTAAGTCTCAAGAAAATGATATGCTAGTTGTCCAAATTTATGTAGATGACATTATTTTTGGTTCAACTAACGAATTTTTTTGCAAGAATTTTGGTAAGTGTATGCAGAGAGAATTTAAAATGAGTATGATGAGAGAACTCAATTACTTCCACCGACTTCAAATCAAGCAAACACAAGAAGGAATTTATATTAATCAAGCTGAGTACACATGGGATCTATTGAAGAAGTTTACCATGCTGAAAGAAAAATCCATGGAAACCCCAATGTGTCCTATAACAAAGCTTATTAAGGATGAAAACGATATAGCAGTAGATGAAAAACGCTATAGAGGTATGATCGAATCTCTACTATACTTAACTGTTAGCCGTCCTGATATAATATTTTGTGTTTTCATGTGTGCTAGATCTTAATTTAACCCAAAAAAATCACATGTGACCGTCGTTAAGTGCATCTTTAGATACCTCTTAGGTACACAAAATATAGGATTATTTTATTCTAAAGGAATAGCTTTTGAGTTATTTGGCCATTTAGATACTGATTTTACTAGATATAAAGCGAATAGAAAAAGTACAAGTGGAACGTGTCAATTCTTAGGACACTTACTAATCTCATTGTTTGGCAAGAAACAGAACTCAAGAGCTTGTTTATAGCCGACACTGAGTACATAGCAGCTGGTAACTATTGTGCACAAGTTCTTTGGATGAAATAACAACTAGAAGACTATGGTTTTTGCCTAGATCATATCCCTATAAAATATGATAACACTAGTGCAATTAATATATCAAAGAACCTAATACAATACTCCATAACCAAACACATTGAGATTAGACATCACTTTATAAGAGATCATATGCAAAAAGGTGACATTGAACTTGAATTCATAGGCACAGATTACGAACTTGCAGACATCTTTACTAAACCTTTAAATGAAGAAAGAATATGCTATATAAGAACAGAACTTGGTGTGTTATGTGCTCCAAATTCATGATTAAAATACCATACTAATCATGTCTTTTTAATGCATTTTAATGCTTTTTATATTCTAAAGTGATATGTGAAAAGTGTCGACTCTACTTAAAAAAGTGTTGACACATATGTTCTTGAATTAACTCAAAGTTGTATAAAAAAGATATTGCGGGAAAAGGTGTCGACCCATTTCTATATAGTGTCGACTCAATTTCGATGTCTTGCTCTCGATAAATTTGGGTCGACCCAATGATTAATCGTGTCGACTCAAATAGCCGAAAGTGTCGACCATTTCTGAAAAAGTGTTGACACAATTTCTAATTTTGGACACTCACACTAGCTAAGAAAAGTATCCACTCAAAAGGTATTTGTGTCAACACAAATCTTTTTTCCTATTTAAAGAGGCATCGGTCCCCACCATTCGTGTCGTTTCCTCACTCTCTCTCTCTCTCTCTCTCTCTCTCCCCTTAACTGTTTATCTCCCGTCGTTTTTCCCTCTTTTGAAAAACAAGTCGACCCATCATCTTTTCTCCTCTATTCAATCTATCTTCTTGATCAAAGATGACCGCATGAACGATGGGAAAAGGCAACAAAAGAACCTGGGCTGAAGTACCGTCAAACCCTAGGGCACAGAAGAAGAAAAAGATGGCGACAACGACGGGAATCGAAGCAATTGCAATGTCAGAAGCCATAAGCTTCAAATTGAGCAAGTTCCACCAACTCTATTTCTCCTCGTTCATAAATCGAAAGGTAATCCCCGACCGTTATGTTGATTTCTCTTTCTTCGATTCCATAGAAATGCGCTTTAGAGATTTGTTCTTTAGTCTCGGGTGGGAAAGACTACTTTAAAATCGTAACCCTCACTATCCCATGCTCGTAAAGCTTTTCTACACACATTTCCACATTGCTTCTATCCTGAGCACCACCATCACCTCTTGGGTGAATGGAACCGAAATCCACTTGACCTCCTCTATTTTTAATGAAATTCGGTGTCCCTGAGGGTGGGATATTTGTTCCTTGCAATAAGAGATCTATCGACATAGATGGATTTTCTTTTTGTGATGCGGCTAGATAAATATTTGAGGTTGATGAAATTGATCTCTTCAAAACCTTAGAGGCCAACTCACTCAAACAAAAAATGAGAATCCTTCACCACATAGTTAACCATATCCTTTTGCCACAAATGGGGAAGTTTGGGAATGTCTTATACATGCATATTTTCATAATGTGGTGTATTCTTGAGCAGAAGAACCTTGATATATGAGGGTTTTTTTTAATTTTTTACATGCTTCAATCTCATGGCAAATCCAACTCGTCCCTTTCCTATACTATGTTCTTGACCGAAGTTTTTCATCATTTTGGCATTGACCTTTCTGCTGAGAAAGTGGTTCCTTTCTCAAAGCATGACCCATATGGGGCTTTTACATTGAAACATATGCAGATTTTCAAAATTGACAGAGTTTAGACCACCCGACATGATACTCCATCCATTCCTCGAAATTCCTCTGCCTCACGAGACTTCTCTCCCATTAAAGTAGATTTTGATTCTCCTGCTCCACCATCTACTAGGATTGACACACCAGGACCGTCCTCTGCTCCCACTCATGCTCCTCCTCTTGCACATATTGATGTTCAATCTGCTCCTCCTGCCTCCTCCGCTGCTTTCTTTGGTTAAACGTTTATTCTCTTTTTTGGCCTCTTTCCAAACCAAAATTGACTAAGACATGTTTGACCTCAATAGCACTATATCCTCTTTATCTAACAAAGTCAAACATTTGGATAAGATCAATCGAGCCCTTCGGCATGATGTTGAAAATGCCACAGATGGTGGGAGAGCCCTTTGCAAGACAATAGATGACAGCATTATCTCCATAGTCAACAGCAATAAGGCGATCCTTCAGTAGGTTTGCAAAGAATATGACAAAGACATTGTCACAGCAGTTCAAGCTAACTCCAGAAAAGTTAAAGAGCATCTCAAATGGCTGTAAGATACTTTGTGACACCCCGTTCTTCGAGCTTGTCGAGACATATGTAACTATAAATAAGGGACATATTCTAGTCGAACGATCATAGACACATAAAATAGTTACTACCTCATTAACGATTCAGAGTTTGTTTAGAATACTTAATAATTACAGTTATCCAAAAAATTTGAACAAAAGTTATAATATGCCCATGAAAAACTGAACAAAAGATCTAAAAATAGACATCCTACGTCTTCAAGATATGTCGTTGGGGTTAATCGGCTCCTGCCACTCTCCCTTTCCTCGTAGTCTTCTTCCTCAATGAACACGCCTTCCTCAAAAGGTCCTTCTTCTTCACATGTGGCACGAATGCCATGAGCTGGAGCCTAGAAGCAAATTTTTTAAATCGTCTAACAAACTCACAATAAAATATTCTACAATAGATATCATATAATACCCAATATAATTTTTAAAGGCAAAGAGACAGACCATTTATCAATTTTAATAGGGCAAGTATATAAAAGAACAATTGTGCGAGTGCGTAATGAAGATGAATGCAATGTAGATGCCCAACTAAAAGTACTTCCAAAACAGTATCATGAATTCCACGCTGGAAATTACAGAGTAGACTTGGTGGTATATTGATCACTTATCCTATCCTAACCTCGTTGCGAAAGGTAAACGTTCGCCTTGACTACATGCCTCAACCGTTTTACTTAATGGCAATGGCATAGGGGCGGGCCACCCAGTTTTTATCAGCCACCCTTATACGGGCCAATCGTCTCATATTAAGTACTAGGATACTCGTTAAGCGTCAACTCAAAGTCTAATTAAAGCTAGTGACGAATCCATGGTGCCTAAATCCCCTTTTATAATAAAAATCTCCAATTCAATTTCAAATATGGCAACCAGGGACGTCCTTGATCCACAACCACTGAATAAATGATTTCCATGTCACTCAACCCAATTAAAAGATGCGAAAGAGATTCCGATAACCCAGATGACATATAGGAATGTTCATGATGTGCAATATGCTTCTCATGTACAATAATCGTAGCATGACATATAAATATGATATGGCACATGGTACAACTTGCTAAAGCATCAAGTACAAGCATGCGAAATATAATAACAATTTATACAACATAGAATTGAACCATCGACATGAGTTCAATTCATTAAAAGTATTATTTTCATACACTAATTACTCATAAAGTTCATAGAAGGTTCAGCTACTCAGGTTCCATAAGTAACACACTATTAGTACACTTAGCCAATTTTAGGTAATTGTTCAATTGCTAGTTTTAAAGTTGTGACTGTGTTTTGAAGTAATTAGACATGGATTTAAATTTTAAAATTTTAACACCAATTAGATAAAAATATTTTCTACAACTTTCATATTTAAAATTCGTTCAGCATTTTACAGAGAAAAATACTGAAATTGGACCTCTACTGGCCACGATGTTGGTGCATCACTTCAAAAACTATAGGTCTGATTTTTGGTGAGATTTTCGTTTAAGGTGTCCCATATAAGTTTCATGTTTTGTTTTGGAGCACGTTGTTTGGCAAAGATTTGAGAATTTAGCCAATTTATAGAAATGGTTCAGTCGGCCTAAAAGGTATTTGCAGAATGTGTTTTTAACAAAGAGTACTCAAAAAATTTGGGGTATCATTCGATGGTATTTTACGCTGATTTTTGCTCAGTATTTATTTTAATATGTTAGCTACAATGTTCACGTTTATCACTTTTGGATTTGGATTCTAAAAAGCTGAGTTTTTGGTCTCAAAAAAAATGTGTGACAAAGAGGTATGCCAGTCACTAAACCTCAACAGTGACTTTGGAAGGTATTTTGGCCCATCAAAACTTCATATATTTTGTTTATGTTTTGTAGGCAGAAAGATAAATATGTCCTCTACAAGTTTTATGTTTTGACCTAAGGTTGGTTGTCACTCTAACTTAGGAGTTTTTGGTCTGCAACTCAGAGTGGTCAAAATCTCACACTCTTTGGAAAAAATGACACATCTGGAGTTTTACTCAATGAAATTACTTCAAACCAATTTTGTATGAAAGAGAACTCGAAAAGATAAATCGGGACACAAAAATCACTTTAAGACCATTTTGCTACATTTAGTTATGGTGTTTTAAAATTGGTGGCAGAATCTTGGTATGCCGAGAAAAACAGGTAACTTAGGGTTTTAATAACTTAGCTCATGTGCTGTTCATTTTTATTGTGTTTTTTTTACATGCATGTTATAAACTTACATAAACCAACACTCCAAAACATGTTTAAGCCATAAAACTTAGGAATTCACACATGCAAACACATGCGAAACTTGCTCATACATAAACAACCCATAAACTACTCCTACATCTTTTTGAGTTATTCTTTGTTGTCTTCTTAGGATTGATTATAGTAATAGATTGAAGGTTATCTTAAGGGAGAATATCATAGAGTATTAGAGAGTTTACTTACCTCCTTTGATGCTTAGAAGGTTGTAAGAGAATATGACTTGGCTTTAGTAGTTTCTTCCTTGATTCCTTCTAGTTTCTCCTTCCCTCTTCCTTCTTCTCTCCTTCTTTCTTGAGAACACTTAGAGAAATTTGGGACCTCTCTCTCACACTCTTGTGGCCGAAATGTATGTAGAGAATAGGGGGACTTGTGTCTTGTTTTATAGTAAAAAATATAATGGAGGATAATTATTACATAATTTTAAATTTTAAATTTTCTTTGATCCTCATTGGTTGCATGGGATGTGGGAATCATTTGAGGCATTGAGAGATCAGATTTGGAAGCAAGGGGGTTGGCTAAGACAGGTTTGGGGCAGACCAAACTGAATTTGCATTTAATTAGGGTTTTAAAGTGTATTTTGGTACATTTTTGTGAAGAAAAATGTATAAAATATTAATTTTATGTACTTTTTTGGGGTTTAAACCTACTAAAGCCTATTATATTAATATATTTATAATTAATTTAGTCTTTTCATAATTTATCATAATTTTAATAGCAATTAATTAAATAAGTGTAGACTTTTAAGCTAAATTAAGTTAGTTTGACTAGAATTAATTTTTTGGCTTATTTATTGTGTAAAAGTTTTAAATAATTATTTATTTATTTTTATTGACCTATGTTATTATATTATTATATATATATTACTTGTATAAAAAGTATTGGGTCAAAATAATGCTTAATTTATACATTTTTTTCTCGTTTTAAAGCTCAAATAGGCAAAAAGTAACTTTTTGGGCACATTTTCCTAGGTGGCCGGCCATGCAAGGGCAATTTGGTTATTTTTGTTGTTATTTTGTATTTTATTAATTAATTGTATATAAATATCTAATTTTGGGTATTTATGTGTCAAATTTTAAAATTTTAGGTCTTTTTGCTCTACTAGGGGTAAAATGGTCATTTTACCTTAATTATGAGAATTTTTTATTTTTAATTTAATATTCTGTATTATTTACTTAATGTAATATGTTCCAAGACTTTTTTGAGTGATAAGGTTTTGCCTCTGAGTAATTGGTGTCTTTTAGGGTTTTCGGATCAAATTTAGAGTTTTGAGTTAGTTAGGATTTTTCTTGTTCATGTAGTAGCTTAGGTTCTCATTGTCTATCCATATCTAATACTAGGGTTTGAGCCAGGTTGTTACCATCTATCTCCCTAAAACAAATTTCTTCCTCGAAATTTCATATCATACCTCAATCTGTGAATAATTGGGGATGACTTGCTCTCATAGCTTCTTCCCGCTCCCATGTCGATTCTTCAATCCCGTTGTGCCTCCAAAGAACTCGAACGAGCGAAATGGTCTTGCCTCGAAGAATCTTATCTTATTGACCGGTAATCCTTACCAGTTGTTCTTCAAACTTTATACCTTCATCAACATGTAGTTCCTTCCAATCCAAAATGTGGCCAGGATCAAGTTCATACTTCCTCAGCCTCGATACATGGAAAACGTTATGAATGTTGGCGAGTTGAGGTGGCAAGGCCAAACGATATGCCACTTTCCCAACCTTAAGCTAGAACCTCGAATGGTCCAATATATCTTGGAGTTAGCTTCCCTTTTTAGCCGAAGTGTATCACCCCTCTTCGTGGTTGAACCTTCAAGAATACATGGTCTCCTACTTCAAATCGTAGCGGCCTCCGTCGTTGATCTGCATAACTCTTTTGTCGGCTCTGTGCGGTGGCTATTCGTTGCTGAATGAGTCAAATCTTCTCGGTGGTCTCTTGCACTAAGTCCAGTCCAAGAAGTGCGTTTTCTCTTGCTTCAGTCCAACAAATCGGTGAACAGTACAATCTTTCGTAGAGGGCTTCATATGGCGACATGCCAATGCTGGATTGATAGCTGTTGTTGTAAGCAAACTCCACCAATGGTAAGTGTTTCTCCCAGTGTCCCTTGAAGTCCATTACGCAGGCTCGAAGCATATCTTCCAGTGTCTGAATGGTACGTTTCGATTGCCCATCAGTCTGCGGGTAAAAGGCGGTGCTGAAGTAAAGCTCCATTCCTAAGGTAGTTTGCAAACTCTTCCAGAATTGTGAGGTGAAACGTGGATCTCGATCTGACACGATTGACAGTGGAATTCCATGAAGGTGTACGATTTCTTGAATGGATTTCTAGCTTAGGGTCTCTAACTTCTCGAAAGTTTGAACTGGTAGGAAGTGTGCTGATTTGGTGAGGTGATCTACGATTACCTAGATAGAGTCGTGTCCTACTGACGTTCTTGGTAATCCAAAGACAAAATCCATGGTAACATGTTCCCACTTCCACTGAGGTATCTCCATGGTTTGGGGGGTTCCTCCTGGTCTTTGGTGCTCGGCTTTCACTTACTGAAAGGTAAGGCATTTGGCCACAAAACTTGCTACATCCTTCTTCATGCCATTTCACCAATACTCCCTCTTCAAATCGTGATACATCTTTGTCTCTCTGGAATGGACAGCAAAAGGTGACTGGTGATGCTCCCTTAGGATGTCTCTTCTTAGATTCTCAACATTTGGTACGAAAAGTCATCCTTGGTAGGTCAACTGTCCATGCTTTTTAACTACCCATTGTGGCTTTGATTCCTTTGTAATCAGATTCCTTCGAATAAATTTTGATTTTTGGTTGTACTTTTGGGCTTCCACGACTTGCTGATGGAGATTTGTTGTCGCCACCGTTAGATAAAAGCAGCTTCCATTCTCCGATTCTAATGGTTGGAGTCAGAATTCGTTGAGCGTTCCCATCATATTCCATTCTCTTGAGGCCATATTGGCCGTCATACTTCTCGTTTTCCGACTAAGGTTGTCGGCCACCACGTTAGCCTTGCCTGGGTGATAGGCTAGTGTAAACTGATAATCCTTTAAATACTCTATCCAGCGACGCTGTCTCATATTTAGATCCTTTTGGGTGAACAGGTACTTCAGACTTTTGTGATCGGTAAAAAGCTCGAATCGTTCTCCATAAAGATATGCCTCCATAACTTTAGTGAGAACACCAATACTGCAAGTTCCAGGTCATAGATGGGGTAATTTTGCTCATATGGTTTTAATTGTCTTGATCCGTAAGCTGCCACCTTACCATTTTGCATTAGTACACATCTTAGACCTTCTTTTGATGCATCACAATACACCATATACCCAACCTCTTGTTCAGGTATGATCAGGATCAGGGCACTGTTCAATCTCTTCTTGAGCTTTTGAAATGCTGCTTCACACTTATCATTCCACTCAAACTTCACCCATTTATGCGTTAATCTGGTCATTGAGCGTGCCAATTTTGAGAAATCTTGGATATATCTCCTGTAATTTCCTGCTAATCCAAGGAAACTACGAACTTCAAAAATATTTCGACGTGGCTTCCATTCCAAAACAGTTTCTACCTTGGCAGGATCGATAGCTATTCCCTCCTTAGACACTATGTGTCTCAGAAATTTCACTTCGCGTAACCAGAACTCACACTTGCTTGCCTTAGCAAAGAGTTGTGACTCTCTTAACTTTTGCAAGGTAACTCTCAAATGTGGTTAATGTTCTTTCTCAGACCGAGAGTATACAAAGATGTCATTTATGAAGACTACTACAAATTGATCGAGGTAGGGCTGAAAGAACTTATTCATCAAACTCATGAAAACTCCTGGGGTATTGGTTAAACCAAAGGGCATGACTATGAATTCATAATGTCCGTATCAGGTTCTAAAGGCTATCTTCGGTATATCTTCCTCCTTGACTCGAAGCTGGTGGTATCCGGAGCGAAGGTTAATCTTTGTGAAACAAGTTAATCCTCGTAACCGGTCAAAGAGATCATCGATACAAGGCAGGGGGGTATCGATTCTTGATTGTCACCTTGTTCAGCGGACGGTAGTCGATACAGAGACGTAAGGTTCCATCATTCTTCTTGGCGAACAGTGCTGGGCCCTCCCCATGGTGACGTACTAGGGCGAATGAAACCTTTGCTGAGCAATTCCTGGAGCTGGTTCTTCAGTTATTTTAGTTTGGCGGGTGCCATGCGGTGGGCTGCGATCAAAATTGGTGCAGTTTCAGGCTGAAGTTCTATCGTGAACTCGATCTCACAATGCGAGGGTAATCCAAGCAGTTCTTCCAGGAATACATCTCTGTAATCACACACTACTCAGGGGTTGACGAGATGTTCGTACTAGCAAGTATGTGAGACCATGACCCGTTTTCTCTTTTGACGTTTTTGCTTTAGGATGTTTAAATGCGCTTTGATGCATGATCAGGGTTACATATGCATGCAGAGTTGGTTCTCGGGGCCGTGGGACATTGCAGTGCGAATTTTAAAAAATTTTAAAAAAAAATATTTTAGAGGTATATAAATATCTGGAATTAGATATTTTTAAAAGATATTTTTAAAATTTATCCAGTAAGTTTTTCTTTTCTCTCTGCCTTCTCTCTAACTTCTCGGCGGATCGGGGCTCATTTTTCAACGATCCAACAGCGGATCCTTTCTATTGGCATCGTGGTTTATGCATCCATCCGGATGGATTTTCATTCTGGTGAAGCTTAGTTTTGCACGTGGTTCGAGGTATCGAGTTTTTAATTCACCGAGGTAGGATCTCAGACTCTCATGTTTTATAGGGGTGCTATGTATAATCGTGCGTGTTTTTACCAGTTAGATTGCTGTAAATCTGATTTTTGTTTCAAAGTTGAGTTTTTGGGTTAAAAATCATTTTTTGTCGATTTTAGTTGGATGAAACCGTGGTTCGGGTGTTGTTTTTGAGGGTTTGGTGCGAGGCTGGGGCGTGTGTACGTCCGATGGTGCTGGATGGGAGTTTCAAGGTGTTGATTCGAGGTTTTAGAGGTTAAAACCATGGTTTAAAAATAGTTTCTATGGGAGGTCAGTCGACTAGATCTTAGTGATCAGTCGACTGGATCTTGAGTTTTGGGGGTCAGTCGACTGAACCTGGGAGGTCAGTCGACTAAAATGTTTCTGGTTTGGATTTTTGGCATTCCCGAGAGTTTTCAATCGACTGGGGGCTGAGGACCAGTTGACTGAAGTGCTGGGTTTGGTGTTTTGATGATTTTGGTTGTGTTCTTGTTGTTTGATTAGTTTCTAATGGTATTTAATTGATTAGTTATGGGATTAATTGACTAAAATACTATTGGATTCTTTTCGAGGTTCAGTTGGTTGTGTTGTGGCTTTGGGGGTCGTGTCGTGGGCTCGGATATTTTTTTGGTCCCATCCTCGGGGGTGGTGTGCATGGATAAATGAGGGTTGTCGGGGCATAATTGTGTGCGTGAGGGTTGTGGATGGGACGTGTGGGCCTGTGGTTCGGTTTAGGGGTGAGGTTTTGATGAGAACCGATCTGAGGGAGGTTCAGGTGTTGACTTCCAGATTAGGTGTTGGTTGTCCCGGTGCGTGGACGGGTCCTGGTATGTTAACGGGTTATTCGGGTGATGTTTTGACGGGTGGCATTGTGATGTATTGTTATACATGATTATGTGCATTTATAACTGTTTATTTATGTACGAATTATGTAAGTGAATTACGTGGTTTTGGTATCGTTACATGTACCGTGGTTGCATATTGCATGGGTTGTAAGTGTTGTGTGAGTCGCGTGTGTAGCATGTGACGTGGATTATGAAACGTAGTGATAGTACGTGATTTTATGCATTTAAATTCTGGTTAGGTTATGCATAGGTGTATGGAATGGGATAGGTGAACATGTGGTTGTGTGAAAGTTAGCTCTGGTTGACGGAGTTTTCGGTGGGGCTACAGTCCCTCGGCGTGAGACCGAGAAGATATATTGGGTTGGGGCTACGGTCCCTCGGCAAGAGGCTGAGCAGATTATGTTGGGGCTATGGTCCTTCGGCGAGAGACGAGAAGAAGTGTTGGGGATATGATCCCTCGGCGTGAGGCCAAGAAGAGGTATTCGGTGGGGCTGCGTTCCCTCGACGTGAGGCCGAGAAGAATGCAATGCGGGGCTGCGGTCCTTCGGGTTCTGCCCGAGAAGTTACATGGATTGCATGAACTGTATTATGGGATGGATAAAATCAATTTCAAATTTTTTTAAGAGTCGTGTGAATCACAATCTAAAAACTCTTTTTCAACTATTTTTGGGGCTGCTGTGAGTGAGTTAAAAGATGGTTTGTATCCTCACTTTCTCATTGCATGTGAAAACTCATTTTAAAGGCTTGAAAGAGAGTCTAAAACTGCATCTCGTTTTCTTAGTATGTTTAGCTTATATTTCATGTGTTGTCTAGTATCTGTTGAGTTTTGGCTCACAGTGTGAAATTTAAAATATTTTTTGGGTACCGGTCACGCAGGTTGATCCGGGGTTGGCTGGGGAGGCGGAAGAGCTGTAGTCTTCCTTTTTGTTCTTTCTGTTTCATGTATGTAGTAACATAATTTCCAGCGTTGGAGCCGTGTAATGTAAGTCGTTTGGAGATTATATACAATGCGTGTATGGTTTAATTTGAGAGTATGCTATCGGATTTGGGTGTTCCGTTTGGTGGTTTGTGGGTGTTTCACATGACCCAGAAGTTGGGGCGTGACAGCTTAGTATCAGAGCTTTGGGTTTGAATACCTATGAGCCGTGGAAAGAGGTTACATCACCGTGTGTGGTTGATTGCGTGTGCTTGATTGCATGTGTTTAGATGCTTTGATAACATGAGCGTGTCAACATGTTAGATATGAGAATGATGTGTATATGTGAGCGTGAGGGTTGAACTATGGGATTGATTAGTCCTACCTTTGGGCGTTTAAATTAACAAACTTGGGAGCTAAGTTAGAAACGCGTTTAGCTGATGTGATTTCTAGCAGGAAATCTGAGTTGGTTATCCAGATTGACGCGCCATTCTTGTTGGTTCTTCTCGGTATGTGGTGTTGTTTAGCATGAACCTATGTGCTTATGTGTTAACATACTTATGTGGTTTATGCTATGTGATGTATCTTATTTCTGCAAGGAGAGGGCGAGGCCGTGGTCGAGGCCGTGGCCATGGTGTTGGCCACAGGGATGTTCCTATCCCTGACATTGGGGATGCAAATACTCCCCTGGGACCAATGGACGCGACAGAGTTGCTGCGTGTGCTGGTGGGTTCTATCTAGTAGTTGGTTAGAGGTGAGACTGTTAGGGAGAGAGAGGGAGTGCGTGAAGCGAGGGCCACAGTAGCGATGCGGGAGTTTAGGCGCATGGATCCACCTACCTTTGCTGGAGATCTTGATCCTATTGTGGCGACAGAGTAGTTAGAGCTGGTGACGCGGATTCTTGATACGTTGTAGATTGAGGAGAACGAGTTGCGAGTTTCTTTTGCTACCTTCCAGTTGAGAGGTAACGCTCACGCGTGGTAGAGATATGCCAGGACCACAGTGGAGGTCACATGGGCAACCTTTACAGGAGTGTTTTTGGAGAAATACTTCCCGTCTTCGAAGTGGGACTTGTACAGGGAGGAGTTCTACACTCTTACCCAGGGGGCCATGGATGTTATGTAGTACGAGGTCAGGTTTACCAGCTTGTCCCGATTTGCCCCGGAGTTGGTGAGCACAGACAAGCTGCGATCGATGAGGTTTAAGTAGGGCTTGAGGCCAACGATCAGGGATCATGTAGTTGCAATGGGACTTTGGGTGTTCACAGAGCTTGTGGAGGCAGCAACGAGGGTGGAGAACACTATGACTGAGATTCAAGCTTCCAGGGAGGCTAGAGAAGAGAGAGTTGATTTGCTATCGGTGCAGGCAGCCTGGACATCATATGGTGGATTACCCGTAGCCGAGTCAGCCCAAGGGTTCATGGAGTCAGTCATGGGGGAGGGAACATATTTGTTACGGATGTGGCCAGCATGGACATATTCGCAGGAACTGTCCCCAAAGAGAGAGTGCATCGACTACAGTGGGCACACTAGAGGGTTCATTTGTGCAGGAGCGACAACAGCCTCCCGTGGTTCAAACTTCTCGGATGGTAGGTGGGAGTACGTCAGTTTGGTCGGTACGACAATCGATAGCGCCAAGTTATAGTGGACAGGGCAAAACGACATTGCTCCGAGCGTATGCACTTATAGCTCCTAGTTCTTCTAGGGCGCCAATTGTGCCAGATGATGAAGATATGCCTTCAGCGAGCAGATGAACTGTCTGAGTATGCAAGTTTTGGGCCAGTTCCTTTTTTGCATCGATTTGGGTGTTGGTGCTGAATTCCGTGGGTGGTGTGTTGTGTTGAGGCAGCGGCTGGTGAGGATGTGAGGTTAGGGTGAGTTGTAGATCCTGAGTCTTTGAGATAATTGGCCATTGTTTATGATGCTTCACCTTGTTTGTCTATATCCTAGGAGCGGCTTGGCTAACCATCATGTGTGCCTATGTCGATTGTGATCGATGTGGTTGTTTCTTTTGATCTTGAGTTATATTTCGGGGACGAAATTCTTTTAAGGGGGGTAGAGTTGTGAGACCATGACTCGTTTTTTTTTCGACGTTTTAATTTTAGCATGTTTAAATGCGTTTTGATGCATGATCAAGGTTTGATATATATGCGGGGTTGGTTCCTGGGGATGTGGGACGTTGCGGTGCGAATTTTAAAAAATTTAAAAAAAATATATTTTGGAGGCATATAAATATCTGGAGTTAGATATTTTTAAAAGATATTTTTAAAATTTCTCCAATAAGTTTTCTTTTTATCTCTACCTTCTCTCTAACTTCTCGAGGGCCTGGGGTTCAACGATCCAACAACGAATCCTTGCTATTGGCGTCATGGTCTACGCATCCATCCGGACGAATTTTCATTATGACGAAGCTCAGTTTTGTATGGAGTTCGAGGCGTCAAGTTTTCAACTCAACGAGGTAGGACCCTAGGCTTTCATGTCTTATAAGGGTGCTATGTGTAATCGTGCGTGTTTTTACTGGTTAGATTGTTGTAGATCTAATTTTAGTTTCAAAGTTGGGGCTTTGGGTTAAAAATCATTTTTCGTCGATTTTGGTTGGATGAAACCGTGGTTCGGGCGTTGTTTTTGAGGATTTAGTGCGAGGCTTGGGCGTGTGTATGTCCGAGGGTGTTGGATGGGAGTTTTAAGGCGTTGATTCAAGGTTTTAGAGGTTAAAACTGTGGCTTAAAAACAGTTTCCATGGGAGGTCAGTCGACTGGATCTTGAGTTTTGGGGGTCAGTCGACTGAACCTAGGAGGTCAGTCGACTGAAATGTTTTTGGTTTGGATTTTTGGCTTTCCCAAGAGTTTTCAGTCGATTGGGGGCTGAGGACTAGTCGACTGAGGTGCTGGGTTTAATGTTTTGATGGTTTTGGTTGGGTTCTTGGTTTTCGATTGGTTTCTAACGGTTTTTAATTGATTAGTTGTGGGATTAATTGACAAAAATACTGTTGGATTCTTTTCGGGTTCAGTTGGTTGTGTTGTGGCTTCGGGGGTCGTGTTGTGGACTTGAGTGTTTGTTTTGGTGCCGTCCTCGGGGGTAACGTGCATGGATAGATGAGGGTTGCCAGGGCATGGTTGTGTGCGTGAGGGTTATGGATGAGACGTGTGGGCACGTGGTTCTGTTTAGGGGTGAGGTTTTGGTGAGAACCAATCTGAGGGAGGTTCAGATGTTGACTTCGAGATTACGTGTTGGTTGTCCCGGTGTGTGGACGGGTTATTCGGGTGATGTTTTGACGGGTGGCGTTATGATGTATTGTTATACATGGTTATGTGCATTTATAACTGTTTATTTATGTACGAATTATGTAAGTGGATTACGTGATTTTGGTATCGTTACGTGTACCGTGGTTGCATGCTTTAAAACTCAGAGGTTTTATAGGCATGGTTATGTGGAATATGAGGAATGGCTGGATGTAGTGCATGTTGCATGGGTTGTAAGTGTTGTGTGAGTCGCGTGTGTAGCATGTGGCGTAGTTTCTGAAACGTAATGATAGTACGTTGTTCTATGCATGTGGTTCTGTGAATGTTAACTCTGGCTGACAGAGTTTTTTGTGGGGCTATAGTTCCTCGGCGTGAGGCCGAGAAGATATATTGGGTTGAGGCTACGGTCCCTTGGCAAGAGGCCGAGCAGATTATATTGGGGCTATGGTCCTTCGACGAGAGGCCGAGAAGAAGCGTTGGGGCTTTGGTCCCTCGGCGTGAGACCGAGAAGAGGTATTCGGTGGGGCTGCGGTCCCTCAGCGTGATGCCGAGAAGCATTGGCGGGGCTGCGGTCCTTCGGGTTCGGCCCGAGAAGTTACATAGATTGCATGAACTGTATTGTGGGACGGATAAAACTAATTTTAAATTATTTTTAAGAGTCGTGTGAATCACGATCTAAAAACACTTTTTCAACTGTTTTCAGGGCTGCTGTGACTGAGTCAAAAGATGGTTTGTATCCTCGCTTTCCCGTTGCATGTGAAAACTCATTTTAAAGACTTGAAAGAGAGTCTAAAATTGCACCTCGTTTTCCTAGCATGTTTAGCTCACGGTGTGGGATTTAAAATATTTTTCAGGTACCGGTCACGCAGGTTGATCTGGGGTTGGTTGGGGAGGCGAAAGAGCTGTAGTATTCATTTTTGTTCTTTCTGTTTCATGTATGTAGTAATATATTTTTCGGCGTTAGAGCCGTGTAATGTAAGCCGTTTGGTGATTGGATACAATGCATGTATGGTTTAATTTGAGAGTATGTTCTCGGATTTGGGTGTTTCGTTTTGTTGTTTGTAGGTGTTTCACGTGACCCGGAGGTTAGGGCGTCACAAAGTAGGCACGTTAATCTCCCTACAAAATTACTCGATTTGCAGCCTATCGCACTACTCGTGGTCAGGATCTCGCGTCGTTCTCCTTGAATTTGCACAATAGTGCCGTCTTTCGCTTGCGCCCATATCTTCCTTTGTTGAAAGTCGATTATTGCATGGTGTCCCGATAACAAATCCATTCCAAGGATCACATCGTAGCCATTGAAATCCATGACTCGTAGTTCAAAAGTCTTTGGGGTATTGGTTATTCATAACGTGCAGGCTTTACAGATAGAGTATACTCGGGTTTGACTTCCTAAGGGTGTGATGACACTTAGGGTTTATTCTAATGCCTCGGGTTGTAAGAGCAGGGACTTCATATAGTCTAGAGATATAAAAGAATGGGATGCTCCAGAATCAAACAGTACTTTCACAAAGGTGTTGAATAATACGAACATACCTTGTATGACTTGGGTGTTCTCTAGTTCCTCTTCCTGTAGCGCAAAGATGCGGCCTCCCATTAGTCGATTCCCATTGTTGTTCTCGAGATTTTCAGCCTTTTGTCCATTGCCTGAGTTTCCTTGCGGTTTCAGATTCTTGTTGAGCGGTGGTCTTCTTCTTCCATTTTGTTGCTAAATAGCTGGTCTGGTGACTTGGACTTGTTACGGGAACCTAGGCTGCTAGGTTTGGGGCTGCCTCCATTGTTGATTGCTCAGATTCCTCTGTGTGAGGCATGGGAACTTATACCGCCCATGTTCTAGTTGGCGGCATTCGAAGCACATCATAGATGGCGCAAGGGGGTTCTCTTGGTCGTCCTTGTTGGTACTCTCGGTGGTACGGTTTCCTAGGGATAAATGCCCAGTTGATCCTCACCGGTTCTCCAGAACTGGTACTTCCTTTCTTATGGTTCCATGTCTTCCTCGAGTCATCTTGATCTGTCTCGGCTAGCAGGGCTGTACGTATTACCTAGGTATAGGTAGGGAGTTGCAAGCATATCACTATTGCTCGGATAGATGGCTCCAAGCCCCATTTGATCTTTCGTGCCTTAGATTCTTCATCTGATGCAATGGTCGTGGCAAAATGGCTCAACTCCTCGAAAGGGTTCACATACTGTGTCACTATCATTCTCTCTTTCTTAAGTTCCAAAATTTCTCGAATCTACCCTTGACGGAAAGGGGCTGGGAAATATTTCTCCAAAAATAGATTCTCAAACTACTCCAAAGTCAGAGTCGCTACCTCCTGGGTGTTGGTGACCAGAGTCCACCAATGATCGACTTCTCCTTCTAGCAGATGGGCAGCTAAGGCCACTCGATCGGTCTCATCTTGGACTCCCATTGAGTTGAATAGTTTCTTGACTACTCTCAGCCATTCCTCTGCCTCCCTCGATTCTACTCCCCCTCAAAATGTCGGGACTCGCTGCCTCCCTAATTTCGATGGAAACCAGGCCCGGTCACGTACATGCAAGCGGTTGATGCTAGCGGCCAATTCTTGCAACACTTGTGCTAGTCCTGGTACTTCATCGCCGGTGGGTCTGTTTGCCTGTCGGTGGTTAGGTCTTCTACCCGCCATTCTAGAATAAAAGAAAAAGAGTGTTACGATTCAAGGAGTTATTCCAGTTCTTAATTGTTTATTACAGGTTGGAATTTTGTAGAGTCGGGTTGACAATTATATAACTACTTATAAGGATTTTGACATCAAAGATTTGCATTTCATTTCAACTCATAGTCAATACATGTTTGTCAAAGTTCACATATATTCTTCAAGTAAAAAAAAAAGTACAAGGCTATCGTGCTAATATGTAAACAAATAAATGTGGATAAAAGTGGTGGATAATCGATTCGCGTTCCCAAGTTGCCTCAGTGATGTTATAGCAGCGCCACTGCACCTCAACGTGCCAGATGTTCTTTGGCCCCATCTGCACACTGTTGGTTATGGCGATTGGAGCCTCTAAGTACGCCTCAGGGTCGTCAAAATTGATAGCCGAATCATGCGGATTGATGATTCCTCTCTTATCTGTCGGCCTCTGATACTGCATCCATCCTATGGTCAACATATCTCCCAACCGCATCTTAAATCCAAGAGGAAAGTCTAAGCGATAGAGTCTTCGACTGCATTTTTCGATCACACGTACTGGTCCTAGGTAGTGCGGAAAAGCCTTCGATTTTCTCCACATGCACATGTGCTTTGCACAGATTCTGGCGTACACGCGATCCCCCACATAGAAGCCTTGGCACTCAGGATGACTATAGTAAATGGCGGTATCCGTTGCTTCGTCTTCATCAGACTCGGGCAAAGGTGCCTCAAACTGGTTGTATGGGAAGTCAATTGCTACTTCTTCTTCTTCTTCATCGTCTTCGTCCTCATCGTCATGTACATCGAAATCTTCCTTGTTCGGTTCTTCCTCTATCTCCATCTCATCACCTTCATCATCTGTGTCGGCCTGCCATTCCTCCGAAAAAACCCAAGCTAAATGGATGGCATCAATCGATTCTTGCTCCTCCACGGGTATCTCCTATGGGTCCTCTTCTGGATCTTCTTCAGGATCTGAGTCTTCTGGTTCTGGTACTACCCACGGTTCCCCTACCAGCTCTACGTCGGACGCCATCCTAAGAAAGAAAGGATAGAGAAAACTCCAAGTTAAGAAATTTAAGTTATTAAAATTATAGGTGATAAATTAGTAGTATAGACATTCTACAGAGTTTCTACGCTACAGAATTTGCAATCTCCCATTTCCCAAGGCCTGAAGGTTCACTAAACCTAAGTTCTGATGCCAACTGTGACACCCTGTTCTCCGGACATGTCGGGACATATGTAACTATAAATAAGGGACATATTCTAGCTGAACATTCATAGATACATAAAATAGTTACTACCTCATTAAAGGTTCGGAGTTTGTTCAAAATACTTATTAATTACCGTCATCCAGAAAATTTGAACAAAAATTATAATATACCTATGGAAAACTGAACAAAAGATCAACAAATAAACATCCCACGTTTTCAAGCTGTGTCGTTGGGGTTAATTGGATCCTGCCACTATACCCCTTCTTTGTAGTCATCTTCCTCAACGAACATGCCTTTCTCAAAAGGTCATTCTTCTTCACTTGTGGCACGAATGCCATGAGCCGGAGCCCAGAAGCAAATTTCTTAAATTTTCTAACAAACTCACAACAAAATATCCTATAATACATATCATATAATACCCAATATAATTTTTAATGGCAAAGAGATAGACCATTAATTAACTTCAACAAGGCAAGTATATAAAAGAACAATTGTGTGAGTGTGTGATACAGATGAATGCAATGCAAATGCCCAACCTAAAGTACTTCTAGAATAGTATCATGAATTTCACGTCGGGAATTACAGAGTAGACTTGATGGTATATTAATCACTTAATCTATCCTGGCCTCGTTGCAAAAGGTAAACGCTCGCCTTAGCTACATGCCTCAGCCGTTTTACTCAATGACAACGGCATGGGGGCGGGCCACCCTATTTTTATCAGCCACCCTTATACGGGCCAACCATTCCACATTAAGTACTAGGATGCTCGTTAAGCGTCAACCCAAAGTTTAATTAAAGCTAGTGACGAACTCATTGTGCCTAAATCCCATTTTATAATTAAAATCTCCAATTTAATTTCAAATATGGCAACTAGGGACTTTCTAGATCCACAACCACTGAATAAATGATTTTCATGTCATTCAACCAAATTGAAAGATACGAAAGAGATTTCGATAACCCAGATGACATGTAAGAATATTCATGATGTGCAATATGTTTCTCGTGTGCAATAATCATAACATGACATATAAATATGATATGGCACATGGTATAACTTGCTAAAGCATCAAGTACAAGCATGCGAAGCATAATCACAATTTATACAACATCGAATCGAATAATTGACATGAGTTCAATTCATCAAAAGCATTATTTTCATACACTAATTACTCACAAAGTTCATGTAAGGTTCACATACTCAAGTCATAAGTAACACACCATTAATACACTTAGCCAATTTTAGGTAATTATTCAATTGCTAGTTTTAAAGTTGCGATTGTGTTTTGAAGTACTGAGACATGGATTTAATTTTTAAAATTTTAACACGAATTAGAAAAAAATATTTTCTACAACATTCATATTTATCACCAAGGTCCGTTCCTAAGGTAAAAAGGTCAATTATTTTATTTTACTAAAAATCGTTCAACATTTTACAGAGAAAAACACAAAAATTGGATCTATGTTGGTGAGATTTTAGTTTAAGGTGTCCCCTAAAAGTTTCATATTTTGTGCTAGAGTAAGTTGATTGGAAAAGGTTTGCGATGTTGGCCAATTTATAAAAAGGGTCCAGTCAGCCTAAAAAGGGTCTACAAAATGTGTTTTTAACAGAGAGTGCTCAAACCCTTTGGGGGTATCATCCATGGGTATTTTGGGCTGATATTTGTTCAGTATTTATTTTAATATGTTAGCTACAATATTCATGTTTACCACTTTTGGATTTGGCTTCTAAAAAGTTAGGTTTTGGGTCTCACAAAAAATGTGAGACAGAGAGGTCTGTTAGTCACTAAACCTCAACATTGACTTTGGAAGGTGTTTTGACCCATCAAGACTTTATATTTTTAGCTCATTTTTGGTGGACAGAAAGATAAATATGTCATCTACAAGTTTTATGTTTTGGCCTAGACTCGGTTCTCACTCTAACTTAGGGTTTTTAGGTCTGCAACTCAGAGTGATCAAGATCTGACACTCTTTGGCAAAAATGACACTTCTAGAGTTCTACTCAACGAAATCACTTCATAACCAATTTTGTATGAAATAGAACTCAAAAGGA
Source organism: Heliamphora exappendiculata (assembly GCA_034768845.1). Taxonomy (NCBI): domain Eukaryota; kingdom Viridiplantae; phylum Streptophyta; class Magnoliopsida; order Ericales; family Sarraceniaceae; genus Heliamphora; species Heliamphora exappendiculata. The sequence continues at coordinate 33,411 of JAOTRH010054552.1, forward strand.
TAAATCTGGGCACAAAAATCACTTTAAGACCATTTCTCTACATTTAGTTATGGTGCTTTGAAATTGGTGGTAGAATCTTGGTATGCCCAAAAAAGTAGGTAACTTAGGGTTTTAATAACTTAGCTCATGCGATGTCCATTTTTATTGTGTTTTCTGTGCGTGCATGTTATAAACTTATATAAACCAAAAGTTCAGAACATGTTTAGGCCATAAAACTCAAGAATACACACATACAAACACGTGCAAAGCTTGCTCATACATAAACAGCCAATAAACTATTCCTACGACGCCTTTTTGAGTTATTCTTTGCTTTATCTTCTTAGGGATGATTATAGAGATGGATTGAAGGTTATCTTATGGGAGAATATCAAAGGGATTTAGAGAGTTTACTTGCCTCTTTTGATGCTTAGAAGGTTGTAGGAGAATAGAACTTGACCTTAGTGCTTTCTCCCTTAATTCCTCTTAGTTTCTCTTTCTCTCTTCCTTCTTTCTTGAGAGCACTTAGAGAAATCTGGGACTTCTCTCTCACACTCTCTTGTGGCTGAAATGTATGTAGAGAATAGGAGGACTTGTGTCTTGTTTTATAGCAAAAACTATAATAGAGGATAATTATTATATAATTTTAAAATTATAATTTTCTTTGATCCTCATTGGTTGCATGGGAGGTGGGATTCATTTGAGGCATTGAGAGATCAGATTTGCCAGCAAGGGGATCGGCTAAGACAGGTTTGGGGCAGACCAAACTAAATTTGCATTTAATTAGGATTTTAAAGTATATTTTGGTACATTTTTGTGAAGGAAAATACAGAAAATATTAATTTTATGTACTTTTTTGGTGTCTAAACATTCTAAAATCTATTATATTAATGTATTTACAATTAATTTAGTCTTTTCATGATTTATCATAATTTTAATAGCAATTAATTAAATAAGTGCAGACTTTTAAGCTAAATTAAGATAGTTTGACTAGAATTAATTTTGTAACTTATTTATTGTGTAGAGAATTTAAATTTTTATTTATTACTTTTGTTGACCTACATTATTATATTATTATGTATATTACTTGTATAAAAAGTATTGGATTAAAATAATACTTAATTTATACATACTTTTCTCATTTTTAAGTTCAAAACGGTAAAAAGAAGCTTTTTAGGAACATTCTTCTTGGTGGCCGGGCATCCAAGGGCAATTTGGTTATTTTTGTTGTTATTTTGTATTTTATTGATTAATTGTATATAAATATCTAATTTTGGATGTCCATGTGTCAAATTTAAAATTTTTAAGACTTTTTGCTGTACTATGGGTAAAATGGTCATTTTATCTTAATTATAAAATTTTTTAATTTTTAATTTAATATTCTATGTTATTAACTTAATTTAAGCTGTTCCGAGACTTTTCTGAGTGTTAGGGTTTTACCTCTGACTATTTGGTATTTTTTAGAGTTTCGGGTTACTTAGGGTTTTCTTTGTTTATGTAGTGATATAGGTTCTCATTGTCTATTCGTCGTTAATACTAGGGTTTGAGCTAGGTTGCTACATGCTTGGGGCAAACAGTTTAAGACCAAGGAATCAAAGGGAAAAAAAGCTGCACGATTAAAGCGTGAAGCAGATTTGGCTCTTACTGCTACTTTGGATGCCATGACTGCTGCAAAAAAGAAAGATGAATGCACTTAATCCTCCAAAGAAAAAGCCTTTGAGAGATGCCAGAAGTAAGAAGAGAAATAGAAATTCAAGAAGTTTGTGAATGATAAATGACTTTGACCCTTTGATAATTTCAAAAGGGGCGAAGAAAAGGAAATGAAGGAAGAAGTGGAGAGGAAGTGAAACATTTACAAATATTTTAACATTTAGAAGTTTTTTATGGTTGATATGAAGGAGAAGATGTAACTTTAAACATACATTTTTGTTGTTGTGTGTTGTGAATGTTGTGAGCATACTTTCTTTTATGATCATGGATGAATGTTTCTTTCATATCTTATTTCTATATATGCTTGTGAATGTAAAATTCCTTTTTGATAGCATGCTCTCTATGTATATATTCTATGATTAATATTTGGGATTTAAAAAACACTTTGCACATATTTAATTTGATGCACAAATTTTAATAAATTCAGAATATTTTTGAAATAAAATTACAAATTATCTTACAAATGTATATTACACTGTTATTGCATGCCTAGCTATTGTGATTGCATATCCTGTTTAAGGCATAACGATAAGGGGAGAACCCTTGTTGAAAATTCTTTAAAAATATTTTTTTAAAAATATTGAAATTGTTGTCATCGTCAAAAAAGGAGAGATTGTTAGCCCAATGGCAATTTATTTAGATTTTGATGATTTTTATAATTTATTTTTTAAGAATAAATTGATTTAAAATGATAATATTTAAAATTTTTAAAAAGATAGTATTAATACAAAATGACAAATGAGTTAACACCTTTAGACATATGAGATGTCTCATCTCTCAAATGAATTGACACATAAGTATTCTTGGATAAGAATATTTTGTATTGACCCCAATTGATAATTGAGTCAACACTTTAAGGCTAAAGATACTTAAAGATCTCAAATGTGTCAACACCTTTTAACAAATGAGTTGACACCCTAACATATTCGTCGAAGATGTTTTCAGGTATCAAAGTTTTGAGTCGACAAAAATGAAATTTGAGTCAAGCCAAGTCTCTCTGTACTAAAAAAGAGTTGACACTAAAGTGTTTCTTCACTTTAGATATCCAAAATTCTTAGTCGACACAAATTACAAATGAGTCGACATAAAAGAACCGTGGCTGGCTGTAGATTTTCTGAGTCGACAAAAATTGAAGACGAGTCGACACAAAAATACGGAGCTCGCCTGAAGAAAGTTTAAGTCGTCACAAAAGCCTAAATGAGTCCACACAAAATCACCGAGGGTTCCTGCATTTTTAGTATCGACACCAAAGGCAAAATAAGTCGATACAAAAAGGCCATTCCGAAAAGCTGAAGAACGAATTGAGTCGACACCAAAAGATCTGAGTCGACTGTTTATTGACACCGTTGTGTTGGTGAGAAGAGTGTAGAAATCGTGTCGACACCATAGAAGATCTGAGTCGACTCAATCACTTGAAGAACCATGCCCTAGAAAGTTTGTGTCGACCCAAAAGCAAATGTGTCAACGCCTGTGATGAAATTCAAAATACGCGGTAGAGTTCAACGGTTGGATTTTTGGCATTTAATACCCTCACCTACCTCCAACGGTCATGAAACTTCAAGAGCCTATATAAAGAGTTATTTCTCAGCATTTAAAACATTTGGAGACTTATAATCACTGTTTATTGCTTGATTTTTAAATCATTCCATTTACTGTATCCAATGGTGAGTTACCCCTTATCCTTTGAGTGAGTTGGTAAATCTCGTCAAAGAAGAACTCAAGAGATTAGAAGAAAAATAGGGGCATATTTTTCGTAACATCGTCGTAGAGTTGTAAAAGGTTTTGAATGCACCTGTAAGTATTCTATATTAGTGAAATTTTCAAGGGGAGTCTTAAGGAGTGGACGTAGGCTTGGAAGAAACTGAACTACTATAAATCTTGGTGTCTGGTTCATATTCTCTATCCATAATCTCTTTAATATTTGCATTTCTTTATTCTTTGCTTATACTTACTATATTTGTTTGCATTATTAAAAGATTTTTTAATTTTTTTAAAAAATTATTATTATCTTTTTAAGACCCAATTCACCCCCCCTCTTGGATTGTCTAGATCTAATTTTTTAAAGACCCAATTGTCTAGACCCAATTCATCATTGGGTAATTATGCGGGGTTCTATAAGCTGCACCTGGTGTCGGTTCAAGTGAATAAATGAAATAAATGAAATCATAATTGAGATAAAAGGCTTGGAGTTGATATGGAATGAATGATAGTGCAAGGTATGGATCATAGAGTAAATTAAAAACATTTAACGTTTTAGGTCAAAAGAAAGAATGTATATAGAACGCGTGGAACACTGGGAGACTTTTTCTTATGTGGTTGGTCAAACCGATGGAGTTCAGTCCCGGGGACTTAGTTCTGAGAAAAGTTATGGGAAACACAAACATAGTGGGGGATGGAAAGTTGGGCTAAACTGGGACGGACCCTACAAAGTCCAATCAGTCATAGGCCCTGGGGAATACTACGTCGAAGATTCAGACGGAAAGGAGGTTCCTCGGCAATGGAACTCGGCCAACCTGAGGGTGTTATACCATTAAGCACTTTGTATTTCCCAAATTTACGAACATTAATGAATGAAGGATTTTTTAAGATCATGCCTTTTTATTCTAAACTATCTACATTAACTTAGCAGGGTTCCTAACAACCCCTTCAAGAAGGCCATCTTACCCTTGCGATTAGAATAATCTCTTTGGAGTTAGAATAGCTCCCAGGGTTTCTAACAACCACCCCTTCAAAGAGGCCAATTCGGCAATGAGATTAGAACAATTTCTTTGGAATTAGAAAAATTCTCAAGGTTTCTAACAATCCCTACAAGCAGGCCAATTCGGCCACGAGATTAAAACAATCTCCCTGGATTTAGAATAGCTTCCAAGGTTGTTAGAAGCCCCTTCAAGCAGGCTAGTTCGGCTGCGAGATTAGAACAATCTCTATAGAGTTAGAATAGCTCCTAGAATTTCTAACAACCCCTTCAAAGAGGCTAGTTCGACCACGAGATTAGAACAATCTCTATGAAATTAGAGAAATTTCTAGGGTTTCTAACAACACCTTTCAAACAAGCCAGATCAGCCCTAAGATTGGAGTAAATCTGAGTAGGGAAAAACCCCAAGTATGAAAGCAAGTGGAATCGTTATAAGAAAGCACGACCCTCCCCAAGACAAAAAGCACACACGAATAAAAGAGTTCAAAAGAAACGAAGACAACATAAAAATTTAGAGAATTGAAGCAAAGCAGTTTTCATTACAAAAACAAAGGTGCATATATACTAGAGAAGCCTGGCCTTACAGATAACGATAGTGGCTGAGCTACAAAACTTCAAAAGAAATCGAAAAGAAAATTATAAGTGACAAAAACAGTAAAAGGCAAAAGCTAGGGTAGCTCTAAGACTGGCCGTTGTCCACCATCTCAGGTTAAGCGTCATTCTGGCCCTCGTCGTTGGCATCATCAGGGATCTCCATGAGCCCATTGCCTATGAAGGCCGGGATGCAACAACTGGAAGCAGTGTCCTGAGTGCCTCATGCCTCAGCAGTAGGAGTCCGACAGGTGCTTCAGGGTCTGTTAGGGTTGGTATACTGAAAATTATATTTTTAATATTTATTTTTATTTTAATAAAATTAATTTTCTATTTTATAAGAATCTTTATGAGCAATGTATGCATATCATTTATTTGTTATGCATGGATGCCTGATATTCTGTATAGTATTTAATCTGGTGTGTAGAGTATGGCTTACACACAGAAGATCAGATTTTAGGTTTTTCTTGCAGAATATAAGTTTTATGTTTACAGTTTAAATGAAAATAGATATACTATCGGTACGATTGTAGTACAGAGTCTTAGTAGGCATGTCTTGGTTACGAAGAATAGATAATAGCGTCGTCTATTGATTCCGACTCTCTATGCTAGTACATTTTGTGTGTATTGAACAGAACATTTGGGGTAATTAATTTTATACTAACTATATAAATTAATTCATACCCCCATATTATTATGAATAATGTTTATCCTCTTAATTTTGAAATAATTATTGATTTGCATATATTTAATATTCGTTGTTTTGATTCATTAGAGGGTGCGATCTTATATGGGTCTATATTTCTGATGAATTGGATAGCGATATTATTTATATAGAAAATATTAATTATTGACAGAATTCATGTCCCAAAAGATCGGGATTGATGATACCCCCTTAAGAAAGCTTATAAGTTTTGACCGGGCCAAACCATACAGGTGGATTTGATTATCCAGCGGTCAAATAAGTTAAGCGGAAAGACTTAAGAAATATAAAGATGTCGATTAAATTAAATTGTCAGTAATTAAATTTAATTGGCGGGTATGAAGAATCTTAATGTTGGGAGAACTAGTAAGCATTTAATAATAGGAGCTTAATACAAGAAGGTCTTGAGATTATGGGTCAGAGTGCAATTATAGTTCTTTAGTAGTGTGAACTATAATTCAGTATTTATGAAAATTACAGAAATCGCTGCGTCTTTTCATAATTACAGAAATCGCTGGTAGGTATCTGTGTTTCATTAGAAGTCTTACTCATAATTACTCACCAGGTCCTTGATGTAGCACTATATATATGCGGGTAGAATGAACTAGTTTTACATTGATATATCATAACTTGTCTTCTAAGACTAAAGCTGTCTTGGTTCTGTTGGTGCGAGTTCTTGGAGGATTATAGCCAACGCTATATCCGAAAATTGTATAAGGGAATACAGTAGAAGAACTGACATAAGCTTCAACTTAGATTCAAATAGAAGTTGAAGATTCAACCGGTAAAAAGATATTTTCTAAATTAACTTCAGATGCACGGATTTCATTTTGATCGTTCGTCATCAAAAGTTTTGGAGGATTATAGCCCACGCTATATCCAGAAATCGTATAAGGAAATACAGTAGAAGATCTGACATAAGCTTCAACTTAGATTCAAATAGAAGTTGAAGATTCTACCTGTAAAAATGTATTCTTCTAAATTAACTTCGGATGCACGGATTTTATTTTGATCGTTCGTCATCAAAAGTTTTATCTAGACCCGATTTTAGCGATTGCCAGTTCAGTTAATTTTTTTCGTTAATCATTTGCAAAAATAAAAATCTTGGCAGTCTTGCATCCAACATGGTCGATATCACCAGCTTCAGCCACCTATTCTTCAGCGACAAGGATAGGGGCAGTAGGGGCGTCACTTGGAAGAAGCGACAGCTCAGACCATAGCTCCACATTGGCTATAACCCTGACCTTTACAAGACCTTTCCTGAAGCCCAAGGTAGGTAGCTAAGCCCGAACGCAGAGGACCTCCTTGGAGAGGTGGGCCCCGCATTAATCTCAGCCTTAGTGCCAGGCGCAGTCGTCCCTCTCCTCCTTGGCAGCCTCCAGATCAGAAGTAATTTTTTTGTGGGCCTGTACCTCGGCCTAAGCCGCGGCTAGCATGCTTTTGAGCTCGGCTTTAGCAGTCGGGATCACAGCAACGTCCTCCTTGCCTTCTTGACCTCCTCCTTTGACGCCTTCAGCCGATCCTCTAACCCTTGGCGAGCAGAGGTGTTTTGGGCCTAGGCAGCTTCTAGTTCATTGATACGCTGTCGGGCCAACCTTGCCACCTTACCGACTCTCTTGGCCTCCCTAGATATCTCGGTATAGTGATCTTGCAGGACAGTTAGTGTCACGCCCCAAACTCTGGGTCACGTGAAACACCCACAAACAATCAATCCGAGAATACACTCTCAAAATGAAACATGCATGCATTGTATATAAATGCCAAACGGCTTACATTACAGGGCTCCAACGCTGAGAAACATGTAATAAGCATACACGACAGATAGAAACAAAAGGAAGACTATAACTCTTCTGCTCCCAATCAACATCCCCGAATTAGCGCGCATAATCGATACTTGAAAATATTTTATCCCACACTGTGAGTCAAAACTCAGCAGAAACTAGACAAGCATGCAATATAAACAAAACATGCTAGGAAATCGAAGTGCAGGTTTAGACCCTCTTTTAAGCCTTAAAAACAGTTTCACATGCAAGGGAAAGTGATGATACAAACCATGTTTTGACTCAGTCACAAGAGCCTTGAAAATAGTTGAACAAGGTTTTTAGATAGCGATTCACACGACTCTTAAAATAATTTGAAAACTGGTCTATCCGTCCCATAATGCAATTCATGCAATCCACGTATCTTCTCGAATTTTCACCGATGGACCGTAGCCCTCGTCAATGCATCTTTACAGAATTTTACCAAGGGACCGTAACCCTATCGAATACCTCTTTACAGACTTGCATCGAGGGACCGTAGCCCTATCAAACGCTTCTTTACGGACTTTAAGCGAAGGGTTGTAACCCTAATATAATCATCTCGGACTTTAACTGAAGGGTCGCAACCCTAACGTAATCACCGTCAGCCAGAGCTAACATAACCATCTATCTCATTCCATACAACTATGCATAACCTAATCAGGATTTAACTGCATAAAATCACGTATTATCACTACGTATCACAAACCATGTTACACATAACGCTATCAAAAAATCATGTAAATCCCATTACATAACCCGTGCATAAATAAACTAGAGTTTTAAATGTACAAAGCCAGTTATAAATGCACATAGCCATATATAACTTCACATCATGACGCCACCCGCCATATAACCCGATATCCACTCAAACAATTCCCAACTGACCTAGCACGCTGCCATAACCCCGCTCGAGAGCACAACCACTGCTCGAGCGGTCCCCTACCGACATACATCTTTGCCACTCCATCGCCTGAGTGCTTAAACACCGCTCGAGCGGTCACCAACCGACCCAACACTCTGCCACCATCCCGCTCGAGCGGTTAATGCTGGGAGAAAATCTCAAACCAAGAAACAAAATCAAACCCCGCACACAACGATGCACTAACCACCACACACACAACAACCCGAGGTCACGACATGACCCTTGAAACCACCACACGACCAACCGAACCCCAAAGGGAATCCACAGGTATTTGAATCGACTAATTCTCATAAATTAATCAATTGAATACTATAGGACGCCAATCGAAAACTAAAGCCCAACCACCAAAACACTAACGCCCAACACAAACCCACGACACCTACAAGAACACCACAACGTCCCACGGAACATGGAATTAGGTCAAAAGGACCAACAAGGATGAAAAACAACCTTTTCCCAAACATTCGGCCAAAAACGGGTGAAAAACGATTTGAAAATCTTGACACACCTTCACTCTTTTGATCATAATTTTTTTCTACAAAAAACATTTTAAGGCGAGAGAGGTGTCATTGGAAAGAGGACTTCCGGGGCTTTAATTTGAGTACAAGAACAACCTAATTCTGAGTCTGGACGAGGGAGATAACATCAAAACAAAAAGGCCCTGCGCAGCCAATCCGCTCGAGCGGACATCGGGCGCTCGAACGAGCTACCACCCGAGAAAAACCCAAATTTTGCTGTTCTTGGTGTTCTAAGCCTCCAACCTCCCCAACACCCATTATGATGCTTCAAAACACACTTAAACTTACCGATTCGCATATTTATAATACCCACGGACATACACAAGCCCAAAATATCTAGAATCACCGAATGAAAAATCTCAAAATCCAATTTCGTCCACCGAAATCAACACAAAATCCATTTTGAAACCAAAACCCGATTTTCTTGAAACAAAGTGATATCTACAGCAATCTAACCGTTAAAAACACACACGATTACACGTAGCACCCTTATAAGACATGAGAGTCTAGGATCCTATTTTGGTGAGTTAAAAACTCGACGTCTCAAACCACGTGCAAAATCGAGCTTCGCTGGAATCAAAATCTGACTGGATAGTTGCGCAGCCCTTGATGCCGATACCAAGAATACGCAGTCTGATCGTCAGAAATTGAGCCCCAGGCTCCCGAGAACTTAGAGAGAAAGCAGAGAGAAAAAGGAGAAAACTTAGGAGTTAAGTTTTAAAAAATATCTTTATGAAAACATCTAACTCTGGATATTTATAGGCCTACAAATTATTTTTTTTTTGAAAATTTTGAAATTCGTGCCACAATGGCCCACGGCCTCAGGAACCTACCCCGCATGCATATGTAAGGCCGATCATGCATCAAAAGCAATAAAAATATGCTCGAATAAAAACAAATAATTCACATCCAAAAACGCCAAAAAAAAAGGGTCAGGGTCTCACAACTCTACCCCCCTTTAAAGAATTTTGCCCCCGAAATTCAACTCAAGGTTAAAGAAACAAATCGTCGATCGCAATCGATACATGCATACGAGATGGTTAGCCAAACCATTCATAGGATATAATCAAACAAGGATATAGTCAAACAAGGTCAGGCATCCTAAACAATGGCCAACTATCTTAAAGACTCGGAATGTACAACTCACCCCAACCTCACATCATCACCAACCACTACCTCAACACAACACACCACTCGCTGATCCAGCACCAACTCTACAATGTCAACAGGTCCTTGGGGAGCATTTGCATCCCCAGCATCAGGGATAGGAACATCCCCTTGGCCAACAGCATGGCCACGACCTCGACCACGGTCTGGCCCTCATCTCGCAGACATCGCGTCTATATGAAAGAAGGCATCATATAAGATGCAGCACACAGCATGAACATAAGCATTAAGCATATAAACATGCTAACACATAGCCACGTAGGTTCATGCTAAACAAACCCCACATACCGAGGAGAACCGACAAGAATGACGCGTTAATCAGGATAACCTACTTAGACTCCCTGATAGAAATCACGTCAGCTAAATGCGTTTCTAACTTGGCTTCCAAGTTTGTTAATCCAAATTTCCGAAGGCAGGACTAATTGATCCCACAGTTCAACTCCCATCCTCACATATACACATCATTCACGTATCTCACATGCTGACATGATTAGGTTATCAAAACATCTAAACACATGTAGTCAAGCACACACAATCAACCTCACACGGGAACGCACCCTCTTCCCACAGCTCATAGATATTCGAATCCAGAGCTCTGATACCAATCTGTCATGCCCCAAACTCTGGATCACGTGAAACACCCATAAACAACCAACTCGAGAATACACTTTCATAATGAAACATACATGCATTGTATATAAATGCCAAACGGCTTCCATTACAGGGCTCCAACACCGAGAAACATGTCATAAGCATACATGACAGACAGAAACAAAATGAAGACTATAACTCTTCCGCTCCCAATCAGCAATCCCGAATCAGCGCGCGTAATCGATACCTAGAAATATTTTATCCCACACCGTGAGCCAAAGCTCAGCAGAAAATAGACAAGCATGCAATATAAAAAAAACATGCTAGAAAATTGAAGTGTAGGTTTAGACTATCTTTCAAGCCTTGAAAATAGTTTGACATGCAAGGGAAAACGAGGATACAAACCAAGTTTTGACTCACTCACAGGAGCCTTGGAAATAGTTGAACAAGGTTATAGCTGAACAAGATTTTTAGATTGCGATTCACACGACTCTTAAAACAATTTGAAAACTGGTCTATCCGTCCCATAATGCAATTCATGCAATCCACGTATCTTCTAAAATTTTTACCGATGGACCGTAGCCCCCGTCAATGCATTTTTACGGACTTTCACTAGGGACCGTAGCCCTATTGAATACCTCTTTACGAACATGCACTGAGGGACCGTTGCCCTATTAAACGCTTCTTTACGGACTTTAATCGAAGGGTCGTAACCTTGTTGTAATTTTCTCAGACTTTGACCAAAGGGTTGTAACCCTAACGTAATCACCGTCAGCCAGAGCTAACATAACCATCTATCTCATTCCATACAACTATGCATAACCTAATTAGGATTTAACTGCATAAATTACGTACTATCACTACATATCACAAACCACGTTACACATAACGCTATCAAAAAATCATGTAAATCACATTACATAACCCATGCATAAATAAACTAGAGTTATAAATGCACATAGCCATATATAACTTCACATCATGATGCCACCCGCCATATAACCCGATATCCACTCAAACGATTCCCAACTGACATAGCACCCTGCCACAACCCCGCTCGAGTGCACAACCACCGCTCGAGCGGTCCCCTACTGACATACATCTCTGCCACTCCACCGCTTAAGCGCTCAAACACCACTCGAGTGGTCACCAACCGACCCAACACTCTGCCACCCGCCCGCTCGAGCGCACGACCACCGCTCGAGCGGTCAATGCTGGAAGAAAACCTCAAACCAAGAAACAAAACAAACCCCCGCACGCAACGATGCACTAACCACCACATACACAACAACCTGAGGTCACGACATGACCCATGAAACCACCACACGACCAACTGAACCCCAAAAGGAATCCACAAGTATTTGAATCAACTAATTCCCATAAATTAATTTATTGAATACCATAGCACGCCAATCGAAAACCAAAACCCAACCACCAAAACACTAACACCCAACACAAACCCACGACGCCTACGAGAGCACCACAACGTCCCACGAAACATGGAATTAGGTCAAAAGGGCCAACAAGGATGAAAAATAACCTTTTCCCAAACAATCGGCCAAAAATGGGCGAAAAATAGTTTGAAAATCTTGACACACCTTCACTCTTTTGATCTTAACCTTTTCTACAAAAAGAATTTTAAGGTAAGAGAGATGACACTGGAAAGAGGACTTCTGGTGTTTCAATTTGAGTACAATAACAACCTAATTCAGAGTTCAAACGAGAGAGATAACATCAAAATAAAAAGGCCCTACGCAGCCAGTCCGCTCGAGCGGACATCGAGCACTCGAGCGAGCTACCACCCGAGAAAAATCCAGATTTTGTTATTCTTAGTGTTCTAAGCCTTCAAACTCCTCAACACCCACTGTGATGCTTCAAAACACACTTAAACGTACCAATTCGCATATATATATAATACCCACGGACATATACAAGCCCAAAATATCTAGAATCACCGAACAAAAAATCTCAAAACCCGATTTCGTCCACCAAAATCAACACAAAACCCCTTTTGAAACCAAAACCTAATTTTCTTGAAACAAAGTCAGATCTACAGCAATCTAACCGTTAAAAACATACACGATTACACGTAGCACCCTTATAAGACATGAGAGTCTAGGATCCTACTTTGGTAAGTTAAAAACTTAGCACCTCGAACTACGTGCAAAATTGAGCTTCATAGTCTGATCATCAGAAACCGATACCAAGAATCCGCAGTCTGATCGTCAGAAACCAAATGGTTGCGTGGTCCACATTGTCGATACCAAGAATCTGTAGTCTGATCGTCAGAAACTGAGCCCCAGGCCCCCGAGAACTTAGAGAGAAGGCAGAGAGATAAAGGAGAAAACTTAGGAGTTAAGTTTTAGAAAATATCTTTATAAAAATATCTAACTCCAGATATTTATAGGCCTCCAAAATATATATATTTTGAAAATTTTGAAATTTGCACCACAATGGCCCACGGCCCTGGGAATCTACCCCGCGCGCATATCTAAGCAAAATCATGCATCAAAAGCAATAAAAACATGCTTGAATGAAAACACGTAACGCGCGTCCGGAAACGTAAAAAAAAAACGGGTCAGGGTCTCACAGTTACCTCTAGGAGATGCTATAATAACACGAGACAAACAAAATCAACGATGGTTAGATGCTGAGATAAAAAATAATTTATAAAATTTTTCCAAGTAAAGGAGTATAGAGGAAAGACTCACCTCCACGCCGAGCTGATAAACCATTTCAAAGAGGGTCAGAGTCAGTTGGCTGGAATGATCAGCCATGTCAAGAGAGAGCGAGAGCCCCCTAATCAGGCTATAGGCCACACTGCCCTCCTTGAACGAATCGCCAACGTGGAACCGGTGTCCCATCACATTGAACTCAGGGACTCAAAGGGCAGGCACGTCGGCTGCCCGCTCCTCCCTACGATGGTGTTCGGTGGCAGATGTGTCGTCACCGTGGATGAAACGGCGACTTTATGGAGGCCGAGCTTTCATGGTAGAAAACGAGCATTGCCGTCCAGCAGGTTCAACAGTTGTTGGCTCCAGCACCGCAATTCCCTCTAAAATGGGAGGATAGGTTGGAACCTCCGATGCAGGCTCCCTTGGCGGCACTGGTGCGGGCAACGTTACTCTCACAAGTGGGGTAGCCAAAGTGCTCGCTGCATTGGTGCCCAGGGTGGCTACCATGAGGTTGAATGAGGTTTGCATTCTCAGCATGGTTTATATGGTTGGTTGTCGCAAAGATGTTGACGCAGGGGTAGGTGGTGGCGTAGATGATGCTATTTGACGAGCTTCACCCCAATACTGAATTACCCATCTGTAGCTGGGGGTATAGCCGAGCAACTCTAGACCCCAACTGGTCTGCCTTATTGCCAAACAACGCGACACTTCGGCGTAATTGGCTTGCCTTTTCTTTCTCCTGGGGAGGGATACTTCTGTAGGGGAAAGAGCAAAAGGCATAAGTCCGATAGAAGATAAAATAAAGCATATATGCGAGAATCAAGTCAGAGTAGCTGATTCGACCTGAACTCCCTTGGACCCTTGAGATAGAACGACTTGCAAGTCTAGTGCGGTTCAGTTGAAATTTGAAATCCTTGCCGATCATAATGAAATCATCACTGTGTTTGTCTGACTCGGGGAGGTCATGCACCATTCGCTGGGCAACGCTCCTCTAACAGAGGTAGTAGGTTCCATCCTCGTTGTGGGCAAGGGAATAGTTGTGAATAATCTCAGGGATGTCAAGATTCAAATCGTAGCGATGGTTGATCTTGGCCACTCCCATCACGACTCGGATAAAATTGATCGAGACTTAGTGAGGCATGAGGCGACACTGAGCGAACATTTTCCTTAAGAGCGGGTCTATGGGGAAATGAACCTCGGCCTCTACGATAGAGGCGATAGGGAAAGTGACTTCGTTTCCTCTCAGTAAGAAAGGCGGCCCTTAGACATCTGGGTCACAGTAACGAACTATGACCGAGGCAGGGATATTGTATTTGGCTCGAAAAGCGGCTATGACGGAGGGGGTGTTAACCTCCTTTACAAATTTTCCCTTCTTGGCCATGACAGAGAGAAGGACGGAAAGGAAAAACACTAAAATTTTATATAAAAAAAGGGAATGACAAAAAAGAGACGATGGTGAAAAGGAAAGAAAGGGTGAAGCACCCTAGGAGAGGTAGGACAAATGTTAGAGACCTAAAATCTTAGAAGAAGAAAAAAGACCTAGACAGCTACACTGTTTGAAACACGAGAAATAAAAGAAACTTGTAAACCAAAAAAACTAACAGGCGACGATAAAAAGAAAAACTACTGTAATGCAGAGGCTACTCACGGTGGCGACGAGGACAGTTAGTGGTGGCGCACGGTGGCGGCAAGGCTGATCGACGAAAAATACTCAAAAAAGGGTTTGAAATCGTAAAAAGAGAAGTCTGAGAGAATGAGAGAATGCGAGGGTATCAGAAGAAAAAGAAATAAAAGGGTAAAAGCCCCATTTATAGACAAGGTGGGTTTCTCGAAACCTTGAGCGTCGACAATCACCTCGAGTAGGTGAGAAGACGTTTGCCCGACATCCGGAAGATGCGAGCACCATTATATGAACCAACCACACAATGACACGTGGAAGATGTGAGGGTTGTACTTAATGGGTTAAGATATGAAAAAAATGGGCACAGGGAACGAATTAAACTTTAGAGCTGAGATGAGCATTCGGTTCGAAGTCGTGCAAGACCGAAAAACATGCTTTTCAGCTTCCCTCATGCTGAGCAAAAGGAAAGCTAGGGAAAATGAAGGGGGAATAGATGAAAATTCGACCCGAACCAACGAAATTCCAACGATCCTAAGGCCAGATCCAGTTGGCTAAGACGAAATGGCCCAAGTTGCGGATGATGGCCCGTGCATCGAGATCACGATCGCCCAGGCCGAGCATCAACCAGGATTGGTTATATAATTTTGAATGGTTGAGAACCAGGCAGAGAGAGAGAGTTCGGTATTGCAGGCGAATTTAATATGAAGTGACAAGAATCGTACAACACTAAATGAGATTTGACTGATATCGTACAACATTTAATGCGATTACTGTAAGACATTTCCCATCAAATGCAAATTCGGCCGTGATTGCAGGGATAACCCGAGGATCAAGGATCAAAATACCAATATTTATTATAATGTGACTAAATTCGGTCTGCGCCTCTAACAGCGCCGCCTGCAGTGGTAGGTAAAACAGAGCCGATTTGTAGGGAAACGTGTGAGAGACAAAATCATCATGAGGACCTAGGAAAAAGGCACGTTCACCTCATCAATAAAAGGGGAGGTATGAGAAGGTCGAATGTATGCATAATCTATATTTTTTAACCAAAACTCTATCCAATTATCTTCTTATCAATTTTCCTTACCTAAAAAGAGCTTTAGCTTTACCATCGGAGTAACCCAGTTCACGTTTGTTCCTTTTTGCAGCTCTCACTTCGTTGACAGATTCACTTGGGCTGGATCCAACCTATCAAACAAATTTAATTTATAGGTCGTCCCCATACAGAAACAAAATAGATAAATAGTATATAAATATTCACGTAAAATGTGATGATATCTATAAATTAAAGTTGCAAAATTTACCTTTAAATGTGTATTAATAATATTTTTTAACCTCGTTAAGCTATTATCCATTCCTATGTCAGAACTGTTAATTTAATTAACATCTTTAACTCTTTTTTTAGCTTTCATTCTCTTCGACTTTCATTTGAGAAGAATGACGACATTTTTATAAAGAAATTTTAAATTCATATATATAATACAGTGATCATATTTGTTAATTATAGTATTATATAATACGACTTTTACATATGTTGAACGAAAATGAAAATAATAATAATAATATCTCTTGTGATTAAACATAATATTTAGAATCAGACTCTTTGTTTTACGAGCCCTTTTTCTAAATCTTCCACGACCTTTTTTCACTGAGTAGAATGACTACTAGAATCCTTTACCAATTTATATATTTCAAAATTTTAGGACTAAGATGGTGCCCTAGAGAGAATCAGGAAAAAAAACTTTTAATCTATGAAACAAATGATTGTATATAAAATAATACATCATATATATATATATATATATATAGAGAGAGAGAGAGAGAGAGAGAGAGAGGAATAGGGATATGGATATCATTTATCTCTATCCTTTGGGAGAGTTGAAGTTTACTTATCATAATCAATTGGGTTTACAATTTATCATAACTAATTGAGTTTATCACGTTGTCATCTCATTTTAAATGGGTGATTTATCTATAACTCTCAATACATTTATCCTATTTTTATGGCCTCTATACAATAGATAACATTTATGCTATTTTTTTAATTTTTTATTTATTTTTAAACATTGTACATAAAACCAGGCCAAGATACACTTACTGATCATGCTAATCATAATCATACAAATATTTTTAATCAAAGTATGTAAAAGTATGGGCAAGAAGAAGAACACAAACAATCAAAACTTTTATTAAAAGAAAACTTACAATCTTTAGTATGAAGGTTGGAAAAAAATTTTAATATAGAGGGAAAGGATGATATAAAGAAGAGAAGAAAATGATAAGTGTTCTGAGAGACAGGCCCTCTCATATAGCCATACATATCCAAGCCCAAATCCATTTAAAATTCAAACAACTTTGAAAACAAAAAATGAATAGGAAAATTGAAATAATTACAGCACTATTTACTTTTTAACTTTTTACAACTTTTACTGTTTAGGGAACAGTATTTGGTCGGATATTGTGAAGCATCATAGAGAAAATAGTATTACTGTTTGCACAATGATGGAGCATCTAATGATTTTCTTTTGACAATTTTGATGGATGAATGATGGCGCACTGAAAAAGCTTGTGACATCATAATGAAACATCTTTGAACATTTGAGACTTTAATGATGAAATCTTAGAGCTTTGCAGGCATTGTTCGACATGAGGATTGATTGAAAATTTTACGGACAAGAAATGTCTAGAAAAATTTGACAATCTTCTTGAAAATTATAGAGAGAATAAAAATGATATTTTTGAAGATAATTTTGAAAATACTTTTGACGTTACAAAGAAACAGAATCAAAATCTATTCCTAAACAATTATCTTCATTGTTCTTGGCTAAATCCTCTTCGGGATCTTCACATAATAAATCTTTTTGAGAAATTTGGGACATTAATTTTTGTTGAAAGGCATTTTGTAAAGCATCTTTAGAATTTTTCAAGGATGGATTACGAGTAAAGACTTTTGCATGAATTGAAAAAATGTTGAAATTTAAAAACATCGGTTGAAGAAGATATGGTAGATTTAGGAGATGATGATGAAGCAAATTTAGAAACATAGGAAGCTTTACGCATTTCAAATTCTTTAATCTTATCAGCATTATGTTAAATACACCAATCCTTTAAATCCTTAATTACTTCATTTTTATGCAGATTTTCCCATTCCTTGACTGTTCTAATAGAAGTTCACCATCTGCGTTGAAAATTCAATCTCTTATTTCTCCTGCGAATTTGCATCTCGCTAATGTGATAAATTTAAAATTCTCAAAAAGTATTATCCCGATACTCTTAAGTATTATCCCAACATATAACGTTTATGTTATTTTTTTAATTTTTTATTTATTTTTAAACATTGTACATAAAAGTCATATAATATAATACTCAAATATCATCAATAATCTTAATAAAAAAATATCCTCAATAAAACATGATCAGTATATTATTGTATGTCATATTGACTACACACGTGTTTTTAAATCATCACTGAAGAAGTGTATTAATGACAAAACCGCTTGACATGCATCAGCTACAAACTTCGACTCGTCTTCTCCATATTTGCCTGTCCTATTATGCACCCCACTGGGTGTATCTCCGTGAAAACAAGCTCCGTGTAGTATATACGTGCCGCCGCTAAGTGCGTGTTTAGTATTGTAAAAATTAATAATTTATAAATTATAATTTATAATAAAAATTATAAGTGTTTAATAA